>JAFVLL020015860.1:33808-96113 GCA_021397915.2 Tor tambroides | reverse complement strand
GAAACTCAAATGTAAATATTCTAATATTCTGAGATACTGATTTTTGACTTCCATGAGCTGTAAGCTCTAATCATCAAAATTAAAACAAAAAAAACATTTGAAATGTTTTGCTTTACATGCAATGAATCTAAAATATATGAAAGTTTCACTTTTTGAAATAACTTACAAGAAAAAATGAACTTTTTCACGACATTCTAATTTATTGAGATGCACCTGTACATTGCACAATATTGTGTGATCACAACATTTAGTTATGGTCAAGTCTGAATTTTGGTATATCAAATAATCCAAAGTAACATTGCTTAGACTTAGAGAATGAAGTCCAGTATTTGTTAACATTCATTTAACATTTTATTTCAGATCTGCAACAGTGCATGAAACCACTTCAATAAAAAAAATGAGTTACAAAGAAAGCTGTTAGTGACTTTTGTCTTTCAATATTACTGTAATAAAACAGGTATTCCCCAATTCTCCCCATTCCCCAGTTAATTTTGAGCTTTGAATCATTACCTTTTCATCATCTCCCAAACCAGAGTTTGAGAAACCTTGCACTAAATGACATCACTCAGACAACATGCCAAAAAAAACAAAAAACAAAACACAGCATAAAGGTTTTCTTCTATAGATTTACAGCTTTCAGATAACAGAACAGAATATGATTTAGTAAACTCCCCAATCCCACAAGACAACTGTGGGATCTCAACTAAATTATATACAAGACAAATTTAAAAAAGTTGAGGAAAACATACAATATTTGATATGAGAACATTAATTGTGACTGCCTTAATCTTTGCTTGCTGAGACTGGTTTAAAATAACATCTCAAATACATATTGTTCACAGCACAAAAGGGATCTATTGATCATTTGCTGACCACACTTCACTTGGAATGAGAGTACATGACTGCATTAATGGACAGGCAACTAACAAAAAAACATCTTATTGCTGTCTGCTGGGAGAGAGAAATGCATATGGCTGTTTATATTCAAGTGAATTTCGAATATACAATCTTCAGTGCTGACTGAACACATTCACACAATGTAGAGAAGAGTTAGGAATCATACCGTCTACTATTCTGCCTCCCTCGACTCAAAAATGTTTGCTATATTCAGAATAGCATACTATTGCTGCATTATATTTGACCATTGTATAATGTGCAGAGAATACACAGATGACCTATTTGCAAAAATTATCATTATACCGTATAATTCCAAATTTACACTGCTAAGGCAGCATAGAAGCACTTCTGTAGTGGTATTTAGGTGTCTTTACACAGACTGTTTAATGCAGCTCATAGGTGGCATAAATGCATTTACACAAAAATCACAACTGTATATATTGTGGTCTGAGGTGGGTCAAAGCAGGCATAATTTAGTCTGGCTTTCATTTCATTCTTTCATCTTTATACAGAATTATGAATAGCATTAATTCAGTTGTGTAAAGAAGATGCAATGTGCTTGATCTTGCGTTACTAGTGTCAAATGAATAGCAAATAATATCAGCTGTGATTTTTAATATTTCTCGATTCATAATTTGATTAGTTTTAAAAACACAAATTTTTCAATTTGTAATACATGATAAAATCATTTTTTTAAAAATGTGGAATAATCCCAACTGATTCAAATTACAGGAAGTATGCAATATATACTGCACAGAATTTATTAAGCAGCAAGGTATTATTCCATTCAAAACAGATGTTTTATTGCAATTTTAACCTGAATATTTGTGGTCATATTAACAGAGAACTATTTTATGCAAACTGCTAAAATATGCCTTGTGTTTAACTTTACAAACCTTCACAGCTTTTATTCAGTCTCAAAAACACTTTCAACGTCACTTGTAAATCTAATATACAACTTAGCAATTTGAGCTTGACATAAGCTTATATATTCTACCAGGGCACACATTTTGACCAATGAATTTCCCCCAGTTTTCCTGTAGTTCAAGATTACCGGAAAGGATTTTTTTAACAGTTTAGAGCTAAGCATAACTAAACTGATATGCAATGAGGAGAATTCCACAACTTCCCAAGCTCTGGAACTCACAGCCTCAGAATACCTGGATCCTTTCAGATGTTCCCATGATCGTGGGAACACCCGGTATCTTTTTTTTAATCAAAGTCTCTCAGTAGAACCACGCAAAGTGTAAATGCCTGCCAACTACATTCTTGCACAGTAAAAACAGGTCCATCGCATAACAATGTCTAGAGGCTGACGCACAAAGGAGTTTTCTTCGATGACTTGTCAAAACAAGCATGGGGTTATGTTTGGGATAATGCAAAACACATGACAAACAAAGTTAGAAATGATAAATCAGCAGATGAGGCTTTTTAAACAGCAGATAATAAAAACAGAATGAAGATGAGGTAAATTGTAGTTTTGGGACATTACAGGGTATCCTCAACTTTTGCCTGTCCACAGGCTCTTGATATATTCAACAACAAACACAATATTCCAGCGGTTATGAAGGCAACGTGCCTTTTCCAGGATTCTGGTTATATTGTGCTTTGAGACAGATTTGTGGCATAAATACAGTTTAATTCACATACTACAGACATATTGCACACATGCACACACGCTCACAGTATAGAAGACTCGCTGCCAAGGATCTTAACTCCAAAATAAAATATACCAGTAACTGAGGAGGGAATCAAAGTGCTTGGCAGCAAGAGAACCTCCTCCAAATATTACAAACATATCTTGTAATGGTCAGCCAAGAAGCAGCAGTCAAGCTCAGTTTCCAGTAATGTTTCCCCCTCATGATCCTCTAGCCCTGCTAAAACCATTACATGTATCTACTGTTTGCTTTATTACACAATATTATAGCTGTAACTATCATTCATGGACGTCCAATTGCACCCATGTGTCGTGACTAAGTGAATAAACATGACCTAAACTACACGATTCTAACATTAAAGGCTCAGATTTCTCAGTAAATACTTGGGCGTTTGCTGCATGGTTTTCAAAAATGAGTCACTATTTCCATTGTGTCATACGGTTGTTATTAAAAGATGCTCTGCACAATCATCTTTATCATTCTATTCTCTGCCACAGGTAATGTAGAGAATTTCTTCACATGCTCTGACAGTAATAGTGGTTAAAAAGAAAATCAAATGCCCTTTTTTTAAAGATTCTATACACTAGACAACATCCCAGTGATGTGTTTGTTAAAACTGAAAGGGACCTCATGTACTGATCGGAGTTAAAAACTGCATATAAACATCGAGAGCTGAAAACCAAGGGCTTTCACTGGCAAAACGGAGTTCAGTGTGAATGGAAGCTTCTAGTAAACGAAAGGGCTGAGAGAACTACTTGGGTTTACAGTGAAAGGAAGACTAACTTAAGTCTAGTATGAGGCGTTTGGTGAAGGCACTTCTAGGTAAAGCTTTCCTTAGAATAGCACCTTTGACAGTCATGATTAGCCAGTAAAAAGCCCTTGAGTGGGGTGGAAAACCGCATAGCTGTGTTGATGGTCCTAATGTCTCACAGCAGACTGAAACCCAGAATGTACTGCAGGAGTTTGTTCCTGTTGGCCTGAGGTAAGAAAGTGCTGCTCAGCTCCAGACGGCACACACCACCCTCTCGTCTCTCTTTAAGCACCTGTGAAACACAAAAAACACGATTCTTTCAGTACTTGCACAAAAAGTTCTTCAGAAAGAAAAAAAAAAAAAAAAAGAGAAGAGAAAAGAATAGTATGTGCACATTCAATTAATTTTCTTGTTTTAAATAATTTAGACCAGTGGTTCTAGTTCTTTCAAAAACATCTTTCAGTTTCGCAGTTTCAATGTAAAGAATAATGAGAAAAAAGGAAAGAGCATTGCATGTCAACATTGTTCTGTAAACTGTAAAAATAGAAAATGGCTATTAAAATCTTCAAAGATAAATTAATAAAATTAACTGCAATATTGCTTTACAAGGGTTACTTCAACAATTTCATGACTCTCATATGTTGTTTAATTTGTTTAACATTATTTTTTTCATCGATGAAACACAAAAGATAAAATGAGAGGATATAGTTTAGAACTTTAAAAAAACTGCCTAAAAGAAAGTATGAAAAAAGCAGCCCATACAGCATTTTCTGAAGTCATATGAACAGATTCAAATAATTGATGAGTGCATTGATGATGCAAGAATTGAAGGATGAGAAACATGTGCATTGTCACATTTGAACATGAGGAAGTGACTACTTTCGAGTTCGTGGAATTTGCACGCCCACGTATAGGCTTTCTTATTAATACCTTAGACCTTCAAGCACAAATGTCAGAGGAATTCTCTCTCACCCCCAGCTCTTTAAATGTTCTCACTGTATTCTTTACGAGGTAGTGTGTGGCACTCTCTCCTAAGAAGAAAAAAAAAAACACATAATCAGTGTCATCAATTTCAGTACATTCATATATAGAACACCTTTCATACAAGATTATATCTCAATGTGCTTAAACATATGAAGACATAAACTAACCATGAATACAGGACAAGAATGAGTAATGGCAAAATGGATAAAAATAACATTCATTAAAAGATAAACGTGACAGTGCAGGGAAAGAATTATTGAGGGGATTACTACGTTTTGGTTTTTCTTTAAGGTGGGAGAGGAAAAGCACACTCAAATAGAGAAATGGAAAATGCCAGTCACTCACCATATGCAGCCACTCCTCTCTCTGTGTGTGTCAGGAGATACTTGAAAAGCTTATGTGTATACTCTCTCTCTGACATGGGCGAACTCAGGCTGTGTACGAAGATGGCTGCACCACTGTAGGCCTCCAGCACCGGAGTGAGAATCCTCTGCAGAAAAGTATAAAATTCCTGGTGCTCAGCTGATGGGCTCACCTAAAATAAAAATAAAAAGCACATTTGGATTTAACAACAAGTAATGGGAATATTTCTACTAAGACGTTTAATGTAGGGGTTTTAAAGTTGCATCAGCTTTATAGTGAGCTGCTGGAACATCATTCGACAAGGGAATGTATTTATTTATTTTTTTTAAATAACCTGAAATATAGACCACTTTCATAAACTGTCGTGCTTTTATAGATGGATAAGTTTCAGACCTTCAGGTAACGGTCTCTTTGTTCATCTCCAAAGTCACTGTCTTCATCTTCTTCATCACTTCGCCAAGCAAGAGCCTCTGGAAACTTCTTGGGCCAAGGCTCCTCAGAAGGGCTCAACTCCTCCTGGTCCTCCTAACACAAGAACATAAAGATGATTTCAAGAACCATTTTTCAGTCAAACATTTTTCTAGAATAATTACTATTGATTATTGTTAATTAATGACTGACCTGCAAATAATATAATACTAGCCACAATTATTATTTGATGTGTAGTGTATTTTTTAATAAAGCAAAGCTGGTATCTACAGTAGGGGTGTGAATCATCACTGGTTTCACGATTCAATTTGATTACGATTATCATGTCAACAATTCAATTACACGAAGCATCACGATTTTATTTCAAATGTATTTTTAGTAAATTATATAAGCAGGCTGCTTTTTAAAATAATTACAAATTAATAATAAATCAAAACAATTTTTAAGAATTTAACCAAAAAAAACCAAACAAAAAAAAGCCTCAAAACATACAAGCAAGTACTTTCAGTATCTGAGAGTGCTTTAAGTATCCCAAAGTTTACAGACAATCATAGTTATGAGTTGTTCTTTTTTCCTCAGCACTATTTTTGTTTGATTATTACTGATTACATCATAGACAGTGGCAGCTTTAATAGGCTGCATTCACACTAATGCACAGATCTATTTTGCATGACAAGCGCATGTGTGAATGCTGTCAGAAGGCTATAATCAATTACGGTCTATTACTGCAATACAGAAGCGTCCACATCGCAATGCATCATAGTATTCACTCTTCTTCAGAAAGTCAGTAATGAATTGGCAGTAATGAGATCATATGATCTTCAGGAATCCACCTAAAATCCAATCATGTCATTAGAATAAGCCAACAGCAAAATATTAACTCTCAAATGAGAAATAAGACAAATAAGAGTTGGCACAGCTTACCTCAGCAACAATGAGCACACCATACTCGATTAACCTGGTGATAGCATCATGGAAGACCTGGTACAAAGTCTGACAAGGCTACAGAGAGTAAAGACAACAGAGAGTAAAGACAACAAACACGCTTGAATAATTCACCTGGGTTTTTTTTTTTTTTTTACACAGTTTTTGTTAAATTGAAACATTAACCAGTAATAATAAATAAACAAATATTTTTTCATTTATGGTTGTTTGTTTGTTTACCATTAAGACCCTGAATATTTTTATTATATATATATATATATATATATATAAAAATTGTATTTATATGTACATGAGCAAATACAAGTAAAATGCGGCAAACTATGCAATAAATCTCTGTTTCACTTTCAAGAGATCAAACAGTTCTCAATCAGCTTAGTCAAGTTGTTCTAAAATATACATTGGAGTAATTCCCCGTGCAGACAAATATGAAAAACCACTCAGGGTTCAATTTTCAAAAAAGTATAAACACCATGGCTCTGCTGCAAAAAAGTGTGGTTATGGACAAAGCAATACAGGACGATAAGCTCTTTTAGTCTATAGTGCCATTATTAATTTTATTTGTACTGAATTTCACCTAAATTATTGTATGAGACCGTTTGAAATACTGTATTTATGTTCCTAATGTAAGAAGCTTGTATGAACTGTGTTATGAAACTTTGAAGATGTTTGTGTAATTTAATTTGCACTTTGACAAATTTTCTGTATCTTGAATGTCTTTGTAAACGTTTTGATACTCATTTATGCAGTTCAACATGTTTATGAGTCTATACTTGATTTATGAATTTTATCATTTGTATGTGTTAATACCGTTTTCACGGTGCTGTGGAGTGTTGTGAGTCGCTTCAAGGTGTACAGAATAAAGATGCTGTTTGAATACATCGCATTGTCGTGGTGAATTTAAGGGAACCTCACGCATCAGTCGAGGCTCTCGGATCCAAGGGATTGCTACAATTGTCATTTTTAATGTTGATCTATGTTGTCAAAATTTGCAAGTTTTGCTTGACATTATAATCAACCACTAGATGGTAGTGCGGCTTAAGCGACAGTGGTGTTAGGGCATACCAGCGCTACTGCCACCTCATTGGACAGAAAGTGGGAGAGGCCTGCAGCTCTGCGGATCAGTCTCTCCTGGCTGAGCAGCGTGGATGAAGAATTCTGCTCACTCACTGAAGCTACAGATTGCTCTCTCAGCAGGGCCAATGCGCTGCAAGCTAGCACACATACATATGCATACGGTTACAGTACAAATACAGTTTGTTATTCTTAAATAGTTCAGTTTACATTACAGATTGCATAACTAAGTACAATTTTTGACAAGAAATATGTAATCAGTAACAGATTACAATTTGTAAATAATCTACCCAGCACTGATTATATGTATCATCAGCCTTTGAAAACTGTTTCTGAGTGCTGTCAGAGAAGCGCGTGCACGTGAAGACGGTGCAAATATTGAGTTATTTTTGCCACTTGAACGGTTAAATACACACACACACACGTATGTGTCAAAATGCCTGTCTTTGTAAATATCCTCTTAAACACAGTAATTTAGGTCTTAAGTGAACGCAAAAGGTTAAGAAAGAAAACTCATGTGTAACTGTATAATGGATCGGGGCAGCTCTTAAAGTGACCGCAGTCTAATATTCCCGCCGTCTGTCATTCATGTTAATCAAACAACAAAAGAGAGAAAATCTCTCACAGCTCTTGACTAAACCACTTTTTATCCACTGTAGTTTTTTGACTTATTGCTTGTAATTAGTTTCTTATTCTTATTTAATCATTGACTGTTTACTTGTCTCCAGTGAACTTGATTTTTTTAAAATTCAGGCTAGTATTAATTTTTTGTATATTGACACTGGTGACAAGAATAATAAAATGTCTATGGTATCAAAAATTTTACATAATAAAGGCCTTATTTAAAGCAAAAATAACAATATTGTGAGACATATCGTTACCGTGAAATAAAATTACTCATATAGTGGTAAGATTTTGGTCATATTTCCCACCCCTAGTGCGTATGTATTAGGGGTTGCACCGACTAGCCGACTTCAGTGCTCTGCCATGACGCTTTAAACTTGACGTCGACTAGTCGCTGGTCCTATAGAGGGCGCAACAGGGTAAGAAATCCACATTTACGCTCCGTTTCCAAACAGTTAAAATTACAAATTAATTCATACTCTGAAAGCCCTACACAAGACATATTACTGGATGCTCGAAATTGAACGGGAGAATGCACGTTTTAAACAGCTCATTGTACAGGTAAGTTAATCGCCGTTCTACTCTAATGCGCTGCTGCACTGTAACGCACACAACATAGGCTATTTGTTCATTTATGACTTCATGAGCGACTAGTCGACTTCGACTCGACTTTCATCACATAAAAGTCGACTTTAAAAAAGCAGAAGTCGTTCAACCCCTAGTATGTATGTTAGGGTTGTCATAATACCAATACCAGTGAAACAATATTTGTAGACAGAATTGAATTGACATTTCAAATACAAACATACATATATAAATTAGTTAAAAAGATATTTCAATTACGACTTGTGGCATCTTAGATCTTATACCTATAATGGCATCAGCAATGAAGACGTGGAAAAGGCCGTTGCTGTAGAAATTGAGCTCAAAGAGTGCAGGAACAGTGTTGCTAGGGGCGATGATGAACTCTGTGTTTCTGTTGGTGCTGGTGACATTCACACAGTTTCCCAGAAGGCTGAGCGCATGCATGACCACGTCCTCTGAGTTCCCAGAAAAACCCAGGTCGAAGTCCCTTGACAAGATCTCTTCTTTCATATTGAAGAAATCCTCCACCAGTTTAGACAGCAGTACACCCTGTCCCATCACAAACGTTTGTTACAATGACTATAAACCAATAAAATGGACCAAAGAAAGAAGGGTTGCCATGATGTGTGCTGAATAGGAAATGAGGACGGTACTTACCTGTCTGTGCCGATACAGGAGGAGACAGGCCACGATATGAGTGGACATGATTGCTGATGACTTGCTGGCGGCTATAGGAAACACAGAAGGCAGTAATGAGACTGACTGTCAATGAAAGTGTTTTAACTGAGCCAAAGTTGAAAGTGTTGCCAAAAAAATCTGACCCTCAAGGGTGAAGGTGCCATTTTTTGATGTCAAAATACAGTCTTAATAAGTAGAGAGTAGAGACAAATATAAACAGCCATTTGGGAGCTGACTTTTGAGAAAATTAGAAATCCTGTGGCTCAAACAATCCTTATTTATGTAATTTCCACAGAAATTGTACACTTCACCCTTACATTCTCTGATGAAGGGAAATGAAAGGACACTATTTAAATTCATAAGTGCATGATCTACAAACTCCATGACATTGTCTGTGAGCTTAAAAACATCTGAAAGTATCTCAAATATGCTGTATGAAGAAAAACAGGGTGACTTTGGAGCAGAAAACCGGGTTCATGACAGTGCCTATATTAAACATTCAAAAGCAAGCTGCAATTCCACCTCAGAGTGCCGACCCTCTGACCTCCTGTTCTCAAAAAAGCAGCAACAACAGGGCATTCAAACACTGAGGAAAGTGACTGGCCAGAGGCAACACATCAGCCTGGTAAATCCTGTGACCAGAAGTAACAACCTACATAAACTCTAAGCTGTAGATAGAGAGAACGTGTCTGAAGTATATTTCACCCCATAATCAAAATAATAAATATAATTTATATATATAATATTTTGCATGAAGACAATTAAAGGAAATTCCATTACCAATAATGAAAATACAATGAATAAATAAAAACGGTATTATATTTTAGCAGTATTTTAATAAAGGTAATGCAAAAAAAAAAAAAAAAAAAAATTTTTTAAATTGTATTATACATTTTGCTGTACTTTTTTTTTTTTTTTTAAGTGCCTGACATATTGATTCATTATTGCATTACAGTAATGAGAATATAAAAGGAATCATGAGAATGAGAAAAAAAATGGTGAAAATGTACATTTATTTTCATAAAAATAATGCTAACAGGTCCTAAAATATGATTTTCTTATATCTATTTTGTGAAATATTAAATTCAGACATGCTCTTGGAAGGCTTTGTAAAATTCACTCGCTAGTTGTTTGAAGATAGCCTTTGGATTTGTTTTTTTATCTTTTTGATCTGCACAATGTATGAGATTTTTATTTTGCATGTTAGTGGTTCTGTAGGCCATGATATACAAGCAAGTTTTCGAGGCAGATGAGAGATGAGCAGTATTGCCATTTTCATTTTACAGTTGTGACCCCACATAAACATCAATTTTACCCAATCCACCACCGTCAGTGCTTCAAAAATCACCCACTGCCTAAAAAACTATTCATGTATCATGGCCTTTTAAGTGCCCTTACTGAAGAGAACGTGCTTGGCCAGGTTAGCGATGACCTGCCTCCTCCAGGGCTCATCTGACAGGTCTCTAGAATTCAGATGATCCTCATCTTCTCCATTATAAACAGCCTGATCAGGTCTGCAAAGAAAAAACATAATTGAACATAATCCCATTAGCCAAATACATCTTTCTACATACCAATAAACAGCAGTCCACATGATTATCTTGGTTGCTGGCAGTCTAAAGCCGTACTGTGCAGCGACGATGGTGGGGAGAAGGATCTGCTCCAGCGTGAGAGATGCCTGGAGATGGCGACTGCGCTGTGTGTCCAGGTACTCCTAAAGAAATGGAGAATAAAGATCCAGACATTAGGGTGAGGGATACGCTATGTATTCAGCCAAACTGAGATCAGATGAGCTCCTCTGACCTTAAGGGAAAAATGCTGTGTGAAATCCACACGCACACAGCCGTAATTCTTCCGGAGCATCCTGAACACGCCACAGGCAATTCCCCATAGACTCTCATTCTTCTTAGGTTTGCCCTGAAGTGAGGAGAACAGCGGCAACATTAAGCAAAGACTGATGATAGAATTTGAATAGAATAATAAAAAAAACATGGTAACACTTTAGTATAGGGACCGATTCTGACTATTAACTAGTTGCTTCTTAGCATGCCAATTATTAACATATTGGCTGTTTATTAGTACTTATAAAGCACATATTCTGCATGACCATATTCTACACAATACCTAAACTTAACAACTACCTTACTAACTATTAATAAGCAGCAAATTAGGAGTTTGAGGCAAAAGTCATTGTTAATGGTTTGTTAATTGTGAGAATTGCACCTCAAAATAAAGTGTGACCAAAAACATTTGGCAGTGAACACAAATACAACAGTTTTCAGCTAAAAGGTGCATAGCATGAAAAATAGGCTTTTCCTTTAATGTACTACATAGTATAGAGTCCCACAAAACATCCCAAATATGTATCAGTTATATTGAGATATTTAGCTGTAAACACTTCTTTCTACCAATTGTTTAGATTATTTTTATCCTTCATTTTTTAATACAATAACGTCATAATAATAATAGTAATAATAGTCATTGTTATTATGTGAAAAATTCAACATAATTGAAAAAAAACCTTGTGTGTTCCATGTTCCATAAAACACAATTTTTTTATTTTGTTTTTGTATAATAAGTATTATATTTTAAAAAATTAAGCTAAAATAAAAACATAATAATCTTTTATGGAACAGTTATATAAACATTGAAACAAAAAAAAAAAAAATATATATATATATATATATATATATAAAAATATACAGTATATGTATACATATAAATATATGTAAATGTATGTATATGCATATACACACACATATATAGGTATTTTTATTTTTGTTTCAATGTTTATATAACTGTTTGTGTTCCATAAAAGATTATTATGTTTTTATTTTAGCTTAATTTTTAAAAATATAATACTTATTATACAAAAACAAAATAAAAAAATTGTGTTTTATGGAACATGGAACACACAAGGTTTTATATATATTATATACACATATATATATGTGTGTGTGTGTGTGTGTGTATGTATGTATGCATGCATGCATGCATGCGTGTGTGTGTGTGTATTGTGACGAGTCGGCTGTCTCCCCCCTTTCATATCATCATCACCCCGTCCCTTATTCGCCGCCCTTCACCAGGCTCCCGACGGGAGTGGGCGTGTGAGAGGAGAGGAGAGGCGGGAACCGCCTTGGGCTCCATGCCAGATGAGGCGCACCTGATCCGAACAGGGCCTCATCACCGCCACCGCAAATGCCGAGAGCGCTCTCCCCGGAGACCGGTCTCTTCCCCGCATGCACGCTGGTGTCCCTAGTCCAGGAAGGGCGCAGAGGAATCCCGCGCCGCCGCCAGAGATGCGAGCGTCGGGACTCATGGGTCCGAGGAATACCGCGCACCCACGAGACGCTGGACGGGCCAGGATGCCGGGCCTCGTACTACTTCTTGGAAGCGCCTGCGGCCAGAGGAGGATGTAGCCGCTGAACGGGGCTTCGCCGCCCCGCCCCGGACACGCGCAGGGAGTGCGTGCGCCACCGACTCCGCCTTCCTGGACCCTTCCTCCTTGAACACTGCCCCTCCTTCACTAGCCCCGCAGCACGACGAGGACACCAGATTCCCTGTTTATTTTGGACACTTTTCCCCGTTGGACACTTTACTTTGATATTTTTTGTTGAATAAAAGCCTCTCCGAGGCCTGACGCCACACCCACTGTGTCTGACACTTTTCCCCGTTGGACACTTTACTTTGATATTTTTTGTTGAATAAAAGCCTCTCCGAGGCCTGACGCCACACCCACTGTGTCTGTCGTTTGCTCCTCCCGCCACAGTATATGCATGCAATCTGTTTTTGATTCAAGAAACTTTAAATACCATTATGAGTGAACTTAATATGGACTTTCTGTTGAATATCACCACATACCAGCTGCTCGCTGTTGTAGTTTCCTTCTATAATGCGGTCATATGAGATGCCTACAGGCACGATCAGAACATCAGGGATGCTGTTGGCACAGAGTGCGTCAACCACGATCGATAGCATGCCTGCATGTGCTGGAGACGGCTTCCCGCTGCGAGAGCGTGTGCCCTCTAAATACACCTCCAGAAACTGCTGCTGCCGCAACAACTCTTCCGTGTACTGAAATTGAGAGGAGAACAGAAGAATAACCCACAACGAATATTACAATGCTTAAGATCCATGACCCACCCTTTGCAAATTCGCCTGTAATTAAAGCAGCCCATTGTAGTAATGTGGTGCTCAATAGGAGAGACAGCATGAATAATGCAGGAGTAATCCATCAGCTTCCTGTGACAGCCACCTCTAATCACAAACCTCTCTACAGTCGCTGCAATGACAATCACCATGTCATTTTAACTAAAGCACTAGAGCAGACCATATTACAGCTGCTCCAGTTTCCTGTGGCTCACAAGATTATGTCCTACATAGGGCTGCCCTCAACTACAGATTTTTCTGGTCGACTAGTAGTCGTTCATTTTAAGTGATCAGTCGACTAAATGCATGGTTATGTTAATAAACCATATAATTCATAATAATGAGCCTCTAATTGCCTATAGCCTATCAGCGCTCAAGTGTACGTATAAAGCTTGCCAAAGCGCACCGGCAGAAGTAATGATTATGAATGCGTCAGGCAAAAAACAGCAAGAAGACTGTCTTAACATTATAATAATCCATTGATAAGTGTTTTCTGTATTTTCTGCAGTGGACGTGCACATTTCATACGGATTATGTACTCTAAAAAGATTTGTTTTCCATTTGAATTGGTTCATTTAAAAGTAGAGAATTTCTATAGATATATTTATCTTTTTTTCTGCGACTAAGCGAAATTGATGGACTAAGGTCTTCTGGTCGACTATTAGGGGGCAGCTCTAATCCTACCACACACCGCTACTACATGCACACTTTTTTTTTTTTGCAAAGTGGCCAAATCGAAACTCAAAGCCACTTTCTCTGAAATAGAAAGCAAGTACCAGAGGTTTGACCCAAAACTTTTGAACAGTAATGTATGTGAGCGGAGGAGGAGTAGGTTCCTCTGAAGGTTTTTTCCCTTGACTACAGAAATCTTCGGTAGTTTCCTAGCCATGTTTTCACCGTGGGCTTGTTAGGGTACAACTTTCTGTAAATCTACAACTTTCTGTAAATCCTTTGAAACGTAACATGACTATAAATATACACCGATCTGAAATCTCTGTGAACTTACTGCATGTAACAGCGATCTGTATAACACATCCTTCTTCCCGTCAGAAGTCTCATCCAGTTTACGACGAATAAAAAATCCTCCGAGTTTCCGTATTAGTGTGCTGAGGAAGTACAACGTATACATACCTGTGTTATATTCATATATCAGTTTGACTGTCTATTGTTAAAATACTATGTATCATAAAAAATAAGATCATCATGAATTTGTACCTTAAGATGGGGATGTTAAGGTTGTTGCCGGCTGCAATGTGAGGGGCTTTGATGTTGTGACAGAACAGGATGAAGGTGATGAGTAGGTAGTCTATGTGAGACTTGTGAACAGGCAGGAAGACCAGGGGAACATTGTACTGGGTGACACACAATAAAATATTTGTTACACTTCAAAATGACTGTATAAATCTACACCTTTAATTGTCCACCCATTATATTACATTAAATACTCATTAAAAAAGGTGGTGGATAGACATTGCTTGTTAATGAACTGTTTATCTGTATATCTTCTTGTAATAAGTGAGTTTGTCAACTGATGGTTTTATCTGTGGCTGTTTTGGGAGTAGTAACAATATGTGTGGTAGTGCAGATAAGAAGAAATGCCCATGTTGGGTGGGAACAGGCCATGCATATGTCTGACCTCAGATGCTGCTTTCTTGACCATCTCCAGCTGACCTTTATGGATCTGAATGCTCCAGAAGAATCCATTAAACAATTTCAACAACACCCAGCCTGTTAATCTAAAAGAGACAAAGAGAAAGAGAAGATCTAGGATTTGTAAGATTAAGAAAAAATTTAATTTAGTATTTTAAATTAATACTTTGATTCAGCAAAGACACATTACATTGATCAACAGTGACAGTAAAGATTTTTACACTGTTACAAAAAAAATTCTATTTTGAAATAAATGTTGTTCTTCTGAACTTTCAAATGAATCCTGAAAAAACGTATCATGGTTTTCACAGAAATATTAAGTAGCACATCTCTTTTCGGTATTGATATTAATGAGAAAACTTCTTGAGCACCAATTAGCATAGTAAAATGATTTCTGAAGAATAATTAGCATATAAAATGATTTCATGTGACACTGACAACTGGAATAATGGCTGCTGAATTTTTTTTTATAGTTTAACTTTGCCGTTACATAAATAAATGGCATTTTATTATATAATAAAATATAAAACTCTTCTTTTAAGTTGTAATAATATATTTCACAATATTACTGTTTTACTTCATTTTTGATAAAATAAATGCAGCCTCGGTGGGCATAGGAGACATTAAAAAGTACTTTACTACCCAAACATTTTTAAACAATATTATAATAGTAATAGAATTGATAGTTACTCCATAATAACTATAAAAAAAAGAGTAAATTTCCATTTAGATTCATCAGTTGTAGTTTTCCTTTTAAAAAAATGTAGCTTTTCATTATATGAAAACTGTACCTGATGAATGCAGGTGAGATGTTGGCAACCATTTCCTGCAGGAATCCTCTGGCCTTCCGCCTAACTTTACTGACAGCTTTGGAATCCACTCCAGACTCTGCATCTGTGCTGGCACCCTCGGATGCTACCTCCACGATAGCACTTTCCAGCCTACAGCAACAACACTTACAGTCAATCTGGATGCTATGATGCATTCCTGCTGCTTAGAAACAGACTTTTACATTGCACTTGTTCCTTGCTTTTTTATAAACACTTGGTACCTGCTGCTGTTAAGCACGTTCTCCACCACATTGCGAGCAAACATGTCCTTCCGGACATCTCTCTCCAAGACAAACAGCACATAACTCAGCCTCCGTGCAAGCCAACCTCTGTGTCTGCAGTATACAAAATACAAGATAGCTGAGTATGGAACGTATTAAAGAGTACTAATGACTTCATCTCTTAAATGGTTCTTAAAGGAATATTTCAACAAAAAATAGAAAATTCTGTCATTATTTACTAACTCATTCTGCGCCTTCTATAAAACATGAAATATGATAGAATCATGAAATTTTGAAGAATTAAACAGTCGGTGAGTTGAACCTGAGATCTGGATCGTTATCATTTGTGAATGAATCTTATTTGCATTTGTTTCTTGATCCAGTTCATAAACCTTCTTAATGATAGTTTCTGAATCAGACTGATGTGTTTGACTCAATGATTCTGTATCTGCAGTTCTCTTTGGAGCCATTTGGTAGAACCCTTCGTGCTGATGGGCAATATCAAATTATTACACACTGTCCACTTCCTTCTCTGATTGGCAGAACCAGCTCAGACCACCTTTGGTCCTTGACATGTGATCTAGGTACATAATATCCCCTGACAAACAGTGTTAATAATTTATTTCCTGACTTTCCATTCCTCACAGAAACCTACAACCTTCCTTTTGACACATGAATGTAAACGCACGGCAGGTTATTTGGTAGGGAAACTACATCTGACCAACTATGGTATTAATGGCATATCGCAAACTAAACTGGGTCAATGAATTATACTATACAGCAAGTAAGAGGGAAGTGGTCATGTATTCAGAGCAATCAGGTCTATGGCCAACAGAGGTTGGTGTTTACCTTGTGTGCGTTTCATTGATGTAAATCACATTACGGAGGCCTAATGAAGGGATGCTGGGATTGAACAGCCTCTCCTGGAACACATAATGGTAGTAACTACAGATGTTTCTTAGGAAACACGTGCATTTGGTCAATATGCCAAAAGCTCACGAACCTGACTCAGGGGAGTACAAGAGTGACAGCATCTTCCAACAAATGGTCTCTTCCTGTTCAGCAGACCCTCCTTCCATGTGGTGGTCACACAACGAAGGAGAGATGGGCTGGAGATTCTGTCCTGCATGAGAAATACAATGTTTACTGTACAAAAGATCACTGCAACAAGATAAATCGTATTAACCTAACCTTCCAAAAAACATTCCATTTGTTTACATTAGTTATGTATTAGGTATCATGAACTAACAATTAACAAAATATTTACAGTATTTATTCATCTAGGTTAAAGCAATTTTTCATTGTTAATTTAAACAACTTGAAATATTAAAAATAAATATTAACCTATGTAAATAAAAAAAACAGTGTAAAACAGTGTCTTTCAATGATTTTTTTCCAACTGACATTTCTAGTATTTCTGCTGTAATGACAAAGCTGCTTATTTCCAAACTTTATTTTATTCAACAGGAGTGATAATACATTGAAAAATTATAAATTATAAAATAAATTAAAAATGACAAATTAAATTAAATATTTAAAGAATAAAAGTAATAATAATCCGTAATTTCAGAATTCCAGAAATAAGTTGTTTTTTTTTGTTTTTTTTTAATTCCCTCATTCATCCAGGTTTTCCAAGACTGTGGAAAATAAATAAAAATAACAGTCACTGAGGTAAGAAAGTAATAAATAAATAAATAAATAGGAAGAAAGAAAGAATGAATAACCAAAATAAAGAAATTGATTTTTAGCTGTTTTACCTTATTGTGATATGGGTGCGGGTGGTTCCTAGGGTGTTCTGAGTGTTTCCTTACTGGCCCAAGTGAAAACTGTCCACACCCCCTAAATCTCAATAATATTTTAATCCCTAGATGTGTTTTAAAACCATCCTTTATTGCAAGTCTATGGGATTTTGGTTTGTTTTATTGCCAATTAGGTTGTAAACTTAAGTGTGATCCCAAGATATTAAACTACCCTCAACAGGCCTCATTATCTGAGGTATCATTCAAGTCTGTAGCACCACTGAGGTTTAATACTTAAGGTTAGGGGTTTGTTCAAATTTTTTTAAGCATAAGCAATAGCAGTGTTATTGCCACAGCCATATCACCCTGCAGCCCAAGACCGGTTGCACACAAAGCTAAGCAGGGCTGAGCCTGGTCAGTACCTGGATGGGAGACCTCCTGGGAAAACTAGGTTGCTGTTGGAAGAGGTGTTAGTGAGGCCAGCAGGGGGTGCTCACCCTGTGGTCTGTGTGGGTCCTAACGCCCCAGTATAGTGATGGGGACACTATACTGTCAAAAAGCACCGTCTTTTGAATGAGACGTGAAACTGAGGTCCTGACTCAGTGGAAACGGGTTTCCATAAGAAATCAAAGGAGCCCACACCAACAGTGGTTAATAAAATTGACTGATAATTATTTTAATGTTATTGCTGATAATTGATGAATGGTCATTAAAAATCCCAGGACACTCATCGTAAAGAGTAGGGGTGCAACCCCGGTATCCTGGCCAAATTCCCTCCACTGGCCCTTGTCTATCAGGGCCTCCTAATAATCCCCTTCCACTTGATTGGCTCTATGACTCTCTCCTCTCCACCTGTAGCTGGTGTGTGGTGAGCGCACTGGCGCCGTTGTCATGTGGCTGCCGTCGCATCATCCAAGTGGATGCTGCACACTGGTGGTGGTTGAGGAGAGACCCCCCCACATGATTGTAAAGCGCTTTGGGTGTATAGCAATACACAATAAAGCGCTATATAAATGCTGCATTCATTCATTCATTCATTCAGTGTTGCTTTCTTTAGTATGCCCTAGTTTCTCCATACTCACCTGGTCTTCACAGGGATGCTTCAGACAGCCACTTCCTGCATCAGGATTATTGGCCAGGAGAATGTTATCTGGACCCCCCAGAACCATGCGGACATCCATCACCTCTCTTCAAACCACACATCAACAACAAAACTGTGGGAGAGAAAGAAAAACAGAGAATAAGCAGAGGTCCATTGCCGCCCTCCGTGCTGTAGGTCAAAGCCCTGATTACAGCTTTTCACAACAGATCACCGCAGCTGGCAAAATATTCCACAGAAAGCCAGAATGTGAAACCATTGTGTCTTCTATTCGACACGGCACCTCCAGCTCAGCTTCAGCTGAATAACAGGAATGTCAGATGATGCGTTCCAGCCAATCACAGCAAACAAATAAGGTTGGCCAAACCTGCTGCGATGGTTTCAGGTGAGCTGATCATTCTGACAGTGATTTCAGGAAGAACGGCAACAAAACAAGCAGAGCTTGATTGAAGATCAGTTCATAACGGCTCAGCCTACTTTCCTGATCTTCGCTGCCTTGGGATAAAGAAAACTGACAGGTCTGACAACAGCTCAAAGCACATGAGACACCGTCAGCTGAACTAACCTCACGGTTGCCAAAACCGAGTGCACGTGCGACGTAAGACGACACGGCCACTCTTCTTACCTCTGCATCTCTATCATAATGTCCTGGGTGACCTGCAGCTACATAATCTCTTGTTTTTATCTGCTGATTTGCTGACCCGAGGATGAGAGCGTCTACACCCCGGTGTCATGTTAAAGGGCTACGGCCTCTCGCCTGCGGAGAACACGCTGTAATAAAAAGGGGCTGATGAAGCATACAATATATTGCAGCTGTTCAGGTCAGAGGTAAACTGGAAGGGTGGTAGTCACAGCAAAACCAAACTGTGCCTGTGCTCCTGCAAAGCGATATATTTATGCAAGACGAGCTGTGGAAAAAAGCTTGTGCCAAATTGAGGGTGCAGAATGTACCCTTTGAAAACCACATGAGAGATCTGCACATGTTCAGTGCATCAAGAAGAATCTCATTTCCAACAAATGGATGAGAAAGCTATCTGAAACTTACATATGTTTGTCTTTCTAACTAGCATTTGGTTGTGGCATAAAAAGGTGAGAAGGAGGAACTTCATAAATTATAGCAAAATTAGACATGAAGTTTAAAGGCTCTGACTTTCATTTCCTCTTGTGGTCAAACACAGTTTACTGTTGTCTCAATTATTATGGGTTCTTCTTATTTCCTCTGTGACTGCACTTCTTCAAAACACCCCATCAGCAGCTCATAAGGGCATTACAGAAGCCGCGGTGGGACTGTTTAGTCCATTGGTAGAATACACTGAGGCCTTCTTGATGTTTTTCTTGTATCTTTTGTGCGTCATGGGTAGAAAAAGGGGATTAAGATTATGTTTTGATTATTGCTATAATGCAATAGGTCAAAATGGCAATGGCTACAACAGCAATGACATGCATGCTCTACTTAATTATGCATATATGCAGATCTTAATGTGGCATCTAACAGAATATGCATCTAGATTTTCACATTTTATTAAATGTGAATGGTGAAAGATGTTCACTTGCATTTTTAAATGGCAACTGGAAGAAAAACATCAGAATTGTGAAATAAAAATCACAATTTTTGAGGAAAAAACAAAACATAATTTGGAGATGTAAAATCAGAATTGAGAGAAAAAGGCTGAATTATAAGACAGATTTAGAATTGTAAGAAAAAAAAAATCAGAAATCGCAATTACTTTTTTTTTTTTTTATTCTGTGGTGGAAACGGGTTTCCATAAGAAATCAAAGGAGCCCACACCAACAGTGGTTAATAAAATTGACTGATAATTATTTTAATGTTATTGCTGATAATTGATGAATGGCTGATATTAAAATAAAAAATACAATAAAAATAAAAAATATATTTTTAAGTGCTATATGTAAATTTGTGCATTACAAAATTGTGATAATGTAAAATATGAAAAATAGATAATCATTTTGAAATCTGTTAGACTGAACAAACATTTAACTATTAAATTACAAGTGTTTTTAAATAAGAATTTTAAGTGAGCATTGGATGACAGCAAAGTAATCTAAATGTAAATATAGCAGAAATGTGCATGCAAAATTGATTATCTAATAGACTGTTAAAAATTACAGTATCAGCCAGTAACTGATATAATACTGACTATATATATTGCGCATGTCTGGTCATAACTGTGCCTTAAAGATATTCCCCTCCAAAACATCTGAATGTCCCAAAAAATTGGTTACCAATTGCTTGAAAGCTCATGAAGCGTTTAATATTCCAATCATAATACACTTTAATCACTTTTGCCTATAGTTCTTGTCTGACAGTAATGTAATTAAGATGGCTCAATCATATGCTCTCATTAGGGTGGAAGTGGGTCAGCAGAGGAGTGGGTCTTTGAATGAATGACTGGAGCAAACCAAGCTGGCAGGAGGGAGGGAGGAAAAGATGGGATAATCTCTTCCACAATGAATAACAACCCCAAGCAAGACGCAGAGCACATTCTGAACTAGCCTGGGGAGAAAGAGAAAGAGAGAGAGGTGTGCAGCGAGCCACTCTGCAGCTGCTAAACGAGAGTTCATTGAACTCGGGAAGCCCTGCCTGCATTGTCTGATGCGTTCTACACCAATAGGCGACCAGAACACTGATGACAAAGGAGAAGAGAAGAGGGCATTTTCTGAGAAAGTCTGGCAGGATGTCAAAGCCCACAGAGAGGAGACCTGCTCAAAGACTCAAAGTGAAAAATAGCCCTGGACTGGCTGTGAAACTTTTAAAAGTTGCTGAATGGGCCCTGTCTGAAAATAATGCTGTATTATATACATTTTTAAAGCAATCCTTCACTACTTTAAAATGTCAAACTGATCCTATAAATCATATTTGCCAAGGTAGGTTACCTACTATGTACCATACTAGAGCTAGGCTATACATCTTACTGTTTTCAATGTGGATTATAGCATTTTCCTTTATGGTTTTGGAGTAAAGAGCACCTGCACTGTCAACAAACACACTCCAAGTCAATGGTGATGTAAGCCAGAGTAGCTGCCACTAGCTTTTAAACATAATCAAATTTGATGGGTAAATCCACCAGCAATGCAGGGGAGTGGGTTAATCTGTCTCGCAATCTGCTCATCTGAACTATAAAACAAGAAGAAATAAGAACAAGCACATGCACACACACAAGGCAATGACAATCCACCATTACTGTATATTGAAATAATCTGAATCATAGATTTAATGAAATATCATGGGAAAATTAGAATAGATAACAAAAAAATCTTGATAAAACGATGCTCACTGAACATGGCCTGTAGAATATTTTAAAGAAGCAGAGACAGATGTTTTCTTCAGTATTGTGATGCACATTGAAGTGTAACAGATTGACCATAAAAAATAAATAAATAACTAAAAAATAGATAGAAGCAGGCCAGGGAGTTGCATCGGTTATTGACTGGATTTTCAGATGTGGCACTCAAAAACAGAGGCCGATGAATGCGAGCTTGATGGGGCAGGTTTAAGCAGACTAAACGTCGTTTTCACTAGAAGATCCAGTTATGACATTCTGATTAAACATTACAACGTCAACAAACTTTTAATTGTTCATAAGATCTATAACATGCATTTAAAAAACAGATGGAATGAATTTTCCATTTCATGCCAACTTTAACTGTCACATTTAAGTAAAACAAAAAGAATTGATCAATTGGAGGAGGAAAATCTCTCTATCCAACAGTTTAACTTTAGTCAAAATTAAATCTAAATAAAAGATTGAACGCATAACATATGATTTAGTCTAGCTTCAATAGGATAAGCTTCATAATAATATTTAATTCATGTAATAATGTGCATTTATTTAAAGTAGTATACATACTAAATTTGCAATCAAAATATTATTTAGCATTTTTTTGGTTATATAATTTTGTTTTTTTCCATGAGAGTGACATTTCAAACAGTACATTTCAAATGAATGCACTACGGAAAAAGGCTATATTAATAGTTTATCAGCATGTAAAAATCATCAAATAAAACTGCTAAGACCATGTCAATATAACAGTACTGTCATCATGCAAAATGTGTGTCCCCTTTTAAAGATCAGAGGACAAACGTCATGTTGATCTGATAGATGCGTTTACCCATTACCTAACATAAAAAGGTATCTAGAGTTTCAAGAAATATCCGCATCTCCATGTATATTATGATTTTGGTCTGTCCCACTAACAACAAATTAACATTTGGTTCCAGTTTCACTAATCTAGGTGAAAGCTTCTGGCTCTGTTAGACTGTGTTACCATTCAGGTGCAGATTTATTTAGTTCAATTTTCAATTTACATTAATATATTTTTTTCATTATACATATTGTCTATTTGTATTTAATGTTAATTGGTAAAATCATAATTAAAAAAAAATCCATAATTAAGACTAATCACAAGATGGTATAAATGACAAACCCCATGAAAATTAAATAGATAAAACAGCTCACATAATTTTCTGTCTGACCTCCTAAAGGTTGACAATCACCATCTTCTGAAGATCAAGCACCTTTCACTGACCATTTGTTAAAAAACACTTCATATGTAAGAGTTTCAGGCCCACGTTATACCGTATTCTCGCCTTGAACTCCGTTTGAGATGAATGCACGCTGATGTCCCGCTACAGTAGCTGCATGCTAGTCTGACTGACTGCTTTTAACTAAATCTTTGTCAACTCAACCACGTTGAGCTCGAGTAAACTGCCAAGAACAGTCTTATCGCTTGAGCTGCATGCGGAGTCAGGACGTTTCGCCCTGAAAGCACTGCATTTGCAAACACTGCAACTGTAAACGGCGTGTTTTAAATAAGGCAACGGGGTTAAACAGTTATTTGGGTTTTTATATGAAATTCATTTAAGACAGATCATGCTTGGCACTGACTGTAAGCGGTCAACTCAAAAATATCAAACATTTTAATCAGGATTTAAAGTCATTTGGTTTTGCCGGTTCTCTGCTGCATCGGTGTACTCACTGAGCTGAACCTTTCCATTATGCTAGCTTGCTAACTAACCATGCGCCAACCCCCATTGTGCATCAAAACGAAAGGAAATCTGCTGATAAAACGTGGTATGCAACGAGGAAAGTTTTACCTCAAGAAAATGCCTTTGTTGCGCCATCACTGTTGAAATTGACGTCTTTTTGCGTGCTGGAAACCGGCACTCGTCCTTGACACTGACCACAACACAACCTATAAGCAGCACCGCACTTGCCAGACACTCCACAGACGGGAAAGATGTATGACAGCTGAGCTGAGTTTATTCCGCCTGCCCTACGCTGTCATGGAAGTTGTGTAATTCCGGGTAGAGCCACTAAGGGTCGTAGTTAGATAGATTGTGTGAAAAGGTGAGACCCAGCTAATAAGGTTGTGATACGTATGGCAAGTGTTGAAGAGACATTTAACGTTACGTTTTGTTTTACGACGTAAATTGAGTCATACCTCAAGGAATTGTGAAGTTGCTATGTAAATTTATGTAAATTGTTAACGTATAGCGTTTCTCTAGCACCCTGCAATAAAATAAAATAAAATAAAAATAACGTTTGTATGGAATCTGTTTCTGCCACAGTTGAGTTAAAAATGTGATTCTGTAAGTTTCTCGTAATAATGACTAAACATCTCATAATAAATGAGAAACTTTCACGTAATTACGTAGGTTCTCACAAAAATAAGAAATTTCATTATATCGTCTCGTTATAATGACATCTTATTGTAATGACATTTTTTCTTCATAATAATGATAATATTTATCGTATTAATGGCTTAACATAGACCGTTTTAAGTGGTAGGAAAAATAGTAAATGGGTGCGTCCAAAATCGCGTACTTCCCTACTACATAGTATGCGAAAAACAGTATGCGAGGCAAGTAGTATGTCCGAATTCATAGTATTCGAAAAACAGTAGGCGAGAAGTACCCGGATGACCTACTGCTTCCGCCCGAATTCTGTAGTAGGCATATGATGGACACTTTACTGTCCCATGAGACCGCGGGAGAGGAGGCGTCATATTCGAAAAATGGCGAAAAGTACTTACACTGAGGTACTTACACTTGTTTTCAAGTGTAAGTACCTCAGGGAAAACCGTTGTTCATTGTGGTTAACTTACTTGTTTAACATCATCCAAGTAAAAGACTGACTTGTTGAAGGTTTAAATGATGTAAACAGATGAAACGATTTTGTGAATTGGGTGTAAAAAATATCTTTAATCATTAATATATAACTCAGCATACAGCCATTATTGTCAAAAAAAAAGCTAACAACAAAAGTGAGTACACCCTAAGTGATAACAGCTATACTTCGTTTAACCATGCAAAGCCACATGTCCTATTCATCATGTTAATGTTTTTGTCTGCTTGACAGGACCACACAAATTTGTGAATCTTGTATTAGAGCAGTTAAAATTTGGTGCTTTGAGTACAATTCTCTCATACTGACCACTGGATGTTTAACATGGCACCTCATGGCAAAGAACTCTCTGAGGATTTGAGAATCAGAATTGTTGCTCTCCACAAAGATGGCCTAGGCTAAAAGAAATTCGGTAACATCCTTAAACTGCGTTACAGTGCAGAGGCCAGGGTTACACAGAGGTTTTCCAAGACTGCTTCCACTTGGAACAGGCCTCGCAAGGGTCGATCAAAGAAGTTAGGTCCTCGTGCTGTGCATCAGGTGCAGAAGATGGCTTCAAAAAACAGACGCATGAGTGCTGCCAGCATTGCTTTAGAGGTTGCAGAAGTGGAAGGTCAGCTTGTCAGTGCTCAGACCATACGCCGCACACTGCAACAAGTTGGTTTGCATGGCCATCGTCCCAGAAGGAAGCCTCTTCTGAAGCTGGCTCACAAAAAGCCTGCAAACAGTTTAATGAAGATAACCTGTCCAAGAGCATGAATTACTGGAACCATGTCCTGTGGTCTGATGAGACTAAGATGAACTTGTTTGGCTCAGATGGTGTCCAGCATGTGTGGTGACGCCCTAGTGAGGAGTACCAAGAAAATTGTGCCTTGCCTACAGTCAAGCATGGTGGTGGTAGCATCATGATCTGGGGCTGCATGAGTGCTGTTGGTACTGGGGAGCTGCGGTTCATTGAGGGAAACATGGATTCCAGCATGTACTGTGACATTCTGAAGCAGAACATGATGCCCTCCCTTCAGAAACTGGGCCGAACAGCAGTTTTCCAACATAATAACGACCCCAAACACACCTCCAAGATGACAACTGCCTTGCTGATGAAGCTGAAGGTGAAGGTGACGGAGTGGCCAAGTATGTCTCCAGACCTGAACCCTGTTGAGCACCTGTGGGACATCCTCAAGCGGAAGGTGGAGAAGCACCATGTGTCTAACATCCAGCAGCTCCATGATGTCATTATGGAGGAGTGGAAGAGGATGCCAGCAACAACCTGTGCAGCTCTGGTGAACTCCATGCCCAGGAGGATTAAGGCAGTGCTAGATAACAATGGTGCCCCTACAAAATATTGACACTTTGGACACAGTTTTGACATGTTCACTTAGGGTGTACTCATTTTTGTTGCCAGTTATTTGACACACTGCTATGTATGTTGAGTTATTTTTAGAGGACAGTAAAATTGTACTTCTATACAAGCTGCACATTGACTACTCTAAAATATATCCCAGTTTCATTTGTGCAGTATTGTCCCTTGAGAAGATATACTAAAATTGTTGCTGAAATGTGAGGGGTGTACTCACTTTTGTGAGATACTGTATATTCCATATAAGGAGCATTTACTTCTAGGCCCGGTTTCACAGACAGGGCTTAGACTAAGCCAGGATTAGGCCATAGTTCAATTAGGACATTTAAGTTATTTTTTAAACTTGCTTAGAAAAAAACAGTACTGGGGTGCTTCTTGAGACAAAACAAAGGCACTGATATATTTTAAGATCAGTCAGTGCAAGTTTATTTCAGCTGAAACAACTAAGACTTGCATTTTAGTCTAGGACTAGGCTTAAGCCTTGTCTGTGAAACCAGGGGCTAGTGTACAAGACTACATCTGTGATTACAATATGATTACATCTCCTAGCAGATGATCAGTGCACATTAAATGAAACACTGTATGTGCTTGATCTTTGGATAAAGATTAAGCTCCATGGTAGAACTACTAAAGAAAACTATTTGCATTAAATTCACCTCACTAATCTGGATGCAGTTGATGTCTCCAAGCAAGATCTTTTTAAGTCTTGTCCAGACATCCTGCTGGGTCTTAATTGTGTATTCACAAAGGAACAAGAACATTTGCATATATATTCTGGGCACGTTCCTCTTTAATTATGCTAGTGTGTATAGCAACATTTATCCTTATTTCGTAGTCTTTGGAAAAGAGGGAGGTTTAGGTTTCAAAGACACAAGCTGCTCATGTGGTATCTTTGCTGTGGAATTCTCACTTACAAATACCTACAGGAATTTCTTCCCATGAAATCCTGCAAAGTTATTCTGAAGGAGGGGTCCAACTCATCCCCAGCAACCAGAATACCTTTTTTTTTTTTTTTTAAAGAATCTAGTTCAAATTCATTTATGTTGTTAATGGGTATCTATTTTTGTTAATACAGGTGCTCTCAACAGCAAATTTGATCACGTGACTCCAGGACAGTCACAGATCAGGCCATTTTCTGAGTCAGCCACATCAACTGGCATCAGTATTCAAAGTGAGTACAGCTGAGGTTGCCATGCCCTTTCCCATCTCTCCTTGTCTGCCTGTTGCAAGCTGTGGCAGTTCATATTTACAAGTCAAAGATCCAAGGAATTTTCAAGAACAAATAAGTGTTTTAAAGGCTTTCTCTGATTTTTTTTTGTTGTTGTTTAGTACTAGAGAGCTAAGGCTTATGGAGTGCTTATGGAGTACCAGGGGCTCAAGAACTCCAGCCCCCCCCCCCCCCCCATTAATTTATTTTAATGTTTTTCTTATTTTAAATCATTTTAAGTCATCTTGAGGCCTCCTTAGAAATTTGCTGAGGCCTCCTGGATGATATAGCTGTCATGGATGAGTGCTTTGCAGGTGATCAATCCTAGATTGCATATTTAGAACTTGGTGTTTGAAGCCTCACAAAGAATGAAAGATAGCACAAATATTTAACATTGTTTCCGGTACAGCATACACACCTGATATTACATAACACAAAGAAGTCTTAGGACACCTGAACAGTTTGAACACCTGGAAGGCTCTTCATAGTCAGCTGTAACGCTAGCTGTCCCTGGGCTCTGGGCCTCAGAGTTGATTTGCATCTGCCATAGTTTTCTCTCAGGCATTGCACTCTAATGTATCCCAAATGGTCTCTTCCATTCTCATGATAATGAGCACCAGAGAAAGTAGCCTTTGCTGTGCTATAATTTTATCACGTGGGATATCAGTGCTTGTGCTATCTGCACCTGATCATTTTACATCAGCGCTAGTAATTAGCTAATTTTGGCTCTGTGTATGTTTTGATCTTATAAAACAGTTTTTATAAAAGACACACTCCTTTTATTTCTCTGTACCATCACCTTACTTTGTTAAGCTAAAAAATGGTCGGTTATGTTCAAGGCCTAACATGCTCTTTTTACAACACAGCAAAAATCATATTCTTGAGCAGTATATTTATCAAAAAGCAAAGTAAAAACATCCTTAGAAGAAGATAAATTAAACTGATTACCTTAACTACACTGTAAAACAATGATTTAAAATAATAGTATTTCAGTCTTTCTACTTTAAAATTTCATGTTAATTTTAATGTGTTACTTGCAGATTGTTTGTAATTATTTGTGAAATTTACTGGCAATTTCTGAGTGAAAATTATTTTCACACCATCTCTTAGTATATGTAGGATATTTAGTGAAAAAGTAAAACTAAATATTTTAGGTGTGTGTGTTCTTGTTTATCCTACATTGTAGGGACCAAATGTCCTCACAAGGACAATAAAACCTGAAATTTTTGACATTATGGGGACGGTCCCCACAAGGGGATAAAAATACTAAATGATGTTTATCTGAAAGTCTAACCAGCGCAAACAGGTTTTCTGTTTAAGGGGTAGGGTTAGTGATGGGTTAAGGGATAGAAAATATTATGTGGTCAGTATAAAAACAGTAGAAATCTATGGAAAGTCCCCACAATTCACAGAAACCTAATGTGCACACACACAAACACACACACACACACACACACACACACATATATATATATATATATATATATATATATATATATATAAAGAATATATACTATTTCATGATTTAATGACTATTTTATGATTAGACATGTTATATTAATATTAAAATATTACTGTCTACTCCACATCATAATAATTCATGCTATAATTTTGCTTTTTATAAATGAACACAGTATCTCATGGGATTTGAAACACATCTGTCTACAAGGGCTTCCACACAGAGATTAAGTTTTAATTGTGTTAAATCTGTTGACAACACTGTGACCAAACTAAACCGAGTGACCTTGTATTCATGATTCATACGCATGAAGAAAGGCTAAACGGGGTTACTTGCCTGTCCTCAAATTTAAGGAGACACACTGTCTGAGGATAAATGCTGCTTCTCTAAGTGCCCTGCTTTCCTTAGAGGCTGAAACACAATCTCTGTGAATGGCACATCCTTTGACTATCAGATTTTGTGTGCTTGTCTTCAGTCTTCTTACCTTATCCGGGGGCCCATCATGATCTATACAGGCCCCATCTATACATTCCGCTTCGTATGTTTGATCACGGAAATCTTAAAGGCTCTTTGTACACCCATTCCCCAGTGTGATGTTTTCAGAGGACGTGACAGTGCCAGTTCATGAGTGATGACTTGGGTGGTATATTTCAGATCTAAGTGCTCCTGCCGCCATGAATGACATGTGGTTCAGTCTGACACGTGGTTCCGGAAAAAGCTTGTTTCCTGACCTACATTACATTGTAAGTTCCTGTAAAGGGTTGGGGGTTGTCTATACCACAATGCTGAGTTATTATGATTTTGCTCTTTTTTTTTCACTCTATAGAAATGGAAATGGTCTGTTTGTGAAATTTATAAACTTCTTGGAATCTTAGTTCAACCGAATATAAAAATTTCAGACCCCTTAGGCCAGGGGTGTCAAACTCAGTTCCTGGAGGGCCACAGCCCTGCAGAGTTTAGCTCCAACCATAATTAAATCCACCTGATCCAGCTAATGGTCCTTCAGGCTTATTTGAAAACTAGATAGTTTGTGTGTTGGAGCAGGGATGGAACTAAACTCTGCAGGGCTGTGGCCCTCCAGGAACTGAGTTTGACACCCCTGCCTTAGGCCATCATAGATGAGTTTGTTTCTACATCTGAGCAGATTTGGAGAAATTTAGCATTACATTTAGCATTACTTGCTCACCAATGGATCCTCTGCAGTGAATGGGTGCCGTCAGAATGAGAGTTCAAATAGCTTTTAAAAACATTACAAACATGCAGATTTTCACTTCACAAGACATTAATTAATTGAGTCGTATGAATTACTTGTAGATTATTGTGATATCCATCATTAAGATATTTTTAACATCAAACCATTGCTTTTGGCTATAATATTGTTGTGATGTTTTTATCAGCTGTTTGGACTCTCAATCAAAGTGATGTAATGCTATTTCTCCAAATGTCTTCTGAAGAAGAAACTTATTCATCTAAATCTTGGATGGCCTAAGGGTGAGTAAATTTTCAGCTGATTTAAATTTTGGGTGATCTGTTCCTTTAATGATGCCCATTACTGTCCTTTCCCTCAAGATAAATAGTATGAAGATTTTGCACAGCTGTATTACTGTTTTGGCTAAGCTCAGTGAGACTGACCTTAATGACACTGTGCCTCTTTAAGAGGCAGTCTGGCACGACTAGTGCTCATTAGATAACTACTGATGGCAATCCACTGATCAGCATGGCTGCCTGGCAGAGACGAGAAGTATTACATAACCAGCAATGAGTGTAAATTGGAAGCTGGTTTTCAACCTCTTTAAAAAAGATGCCCATTTCTATTAGCTCTTTGAGTAGAAACCAGAATTTACAGATAGGAATGATCTTTGACAACACAGAGTTCCTATATCAGAAACTCGTATGAAGGGCTGAAATGTTGCTGGGAGTTTAATTTTATCTGAAAATGAAGAAGTAATGGACGAAATTACCATGTTTTTGATTAAAGCTGAGAAAATGGTCTTCCCCTTGAGACACTGGTCATTTAAAAGTCAATGTCTGGCCAGCACAAAGAGCTTTTGTGCTTTCCTTCACAATGCTATCACCAAAAGGCCTCACCAGACTGGCTGACCAAAGAAGCGAGGGGGGTTACTGCCTACCTGTGGACCTATAAAGCAGCTCTTGTGCTGACTTCAATGAAATGCTTTTAGGATTTATCATCATTTACCTGCAGAAGAACCGCACAGGAACCATGCAAACCTTCTGCTAGAGACCTGAGCCAACGTTTCTTCTGGATTCTGCACTGGGATGGTAATTCTAAATCAAATATTATGGTGCTTTTGTATAGAAAACAATCACGTTAGCATTCAATATGGACAATTGAGGTCATGAGTGAGCTTGTATCATGTATCGAGACATTTTAGGTGAATGTCACTACACTCTTTGTTCAGTGTTATGAAATGGCAGCTGTTGGTGTAATCTTCATTCTCCTACCCATGACATGGGCCTGTGCCCCTCAGAAAGCTGGTAAATGCATCATATTTTAAACATTTTCACTCATTGTTGATCAAAGGGCTGTGTATTTGTTACTGGCATGATTTAATCGGCTATATAATCCTGACAGACCAATTTGTCCTGTTTCAGATTACGTCATGGTGTCATGTTTTCCCAATGCCATCATTGCAAATGTGCCAGAATGTCCATATGGATGGGAGATTGGCCAGCTGTCACTGGGCGGCGTGTGCTACACCGGCATTAACACTCCGGGCTTCTATCGTTTCACCATCCCAGACCTGACTCCTAAAAATCACTCGTACTGCGGCACACTGTCTGAGGTGAGCCGTTTGATTGGTTTAATGTATCCTAACAATGATTTAATTAGAAAAAGAGCTAAAAAATTTATCTGTTTCATCTTCTCCATAGTATGTAGGAGGCAAAGACCCACGATACATATTCTACAACTCAATAGTGTCCAACGACTCCTCTCTCACTGTCCGGAACCAGCCTGTCAACTACACATTCAGTTGCACTTATAAAGCGGCTTATCTGGTGAACAATGCTGTTTTTAGTCAAAGGTAGACCCTGTTACACTGACGTCAAGTCCAGTAGGTGTAGATTTCATAGAGCCTGTGCATTCTGACCGTTGACTTGCAGCGTCTTTACTAAACCCTCTGCTTCTTCCAGAGTGGCAACAGTTTATGTCAACAACGGGAGTTTAGGTTCTTTTAAGTCTCAGTTGTCTATGAATGTGTTCACAGTGAGTACTTACACTTTCCTTAAAAGTGTCCAGTGATGAGGAATATACAAAAGGGAAATTTCCTGTCCATGTTTTTTGTGCGATGTTGTGTAAAGGATATTTTTTCCACTAACAATTACTGAAAATGCCTTAATAAATATATAATAAAATAAAATGGTAAAATTGTAGTATTGTATTTGTATATATATTTGTAAAATAAAATAATATTTTTTCAGTTTTCTTTACCAATATAATAACTATATACAACACTTGATTTTTTTTTTTTTTTTACTTTTTGGTTTGTAGAACTCAAAGTTCCTCTATGCAAAAGATGCACCATATGTGATTGACACATCTGAGATCGGATCTGAGGTGTTCATTGGCATTGAAGCAAAGGGACTGAGTAATCGGTGAGTTGCTCAAAAAAAAGGAGTGTAGATTTGATCAAATACACAGATTCATAGTCATTGTAAAAGACTCTCTATTTAATGTTTATAGATTCAAAGTAGTAATAACAAACTGCTGGGCAACACCTACTCCATATTCAACAGACAGGAAAAGGTGGACTTTAATTCAGAACAGGTAAGGTTTTATTCTCACTTAAAACATAATAGGTGTCATTGTGATTCAATACTGCTCACATACTGTATATTTGTTCTTGGTTGACAGTTGCTCTTTAGACAACACAGTCACCATATTTGAAAATGCCAAAGACAGTCGGTCCATGTTCAAGTTCAACTCGTTCCGCTTCCAGCGGCTAGAGAAAGTTTCCACTGTGTGGCTCCACTGTGAGGTCCAAGTATGTGACGGGGAGAAGCTATTCTGTCAGCCGGTGAGTATCACTATCAATTTAATACTGTTGTAGTTTCAAATAGATTTCTGGCTCCACTGAGACTCTTCTTAAATCTTTCCAAGACTCCATGTACATCAAGAAGCACTGAATTTGAACCTGATCCAAATGGAGGCATCCTGACCATGGAGTTTCAAGTCAGAGGTATTTAACATTTTTACTTCTGCATGATTCCAATTTGATATTCAATAACATGTATTTAAACCTCATAACTCTGTTTACAGCACAACTCTCTTCTAGTTATATCCATCCTGCAGGTAAGTTTGAACTATGAATCCAGGACACATGAATGATTTTCATATTGATATACTGTTTTAACGTACACCACAGTTTTACAGCTGCTTTTATATTCATTAAAAATATTTTTCAGATTTTTAATTATCTTATCAAACATAACTAAGTCACTTTTTGATATAATGCTAAAGATTTCCTGTTCTTATTTTTCTATTTTACAGGCCCATTTCTGTGTCTGCTGTCCATATTTCTACTGAATGAATTTTTAGGATACTTCAGTTGGTAATGGGGCCAGATGTTGGTCATTCAAATGCAATGAATCATGCCTTTGCACTCATAAAATGACATACAAATACTTAAAAATACACCCACACACAGCAACCATACGTGTCTCAGGGAGTGTATCGACACATTCCTTTAAATGTTCACTTGCAGTTTTTTTTTTTTTTTTTTTTTTTACAGTTTTTTTTATTTCTTGCATGAATAATTGTAGAACAAGACACAGGTATTATCAATTGTTAATCTTTAGTTTAACAGACTTGTTTTTATCTTGAATTATATGTGTAAAAATATGTTAAAATATTTTTAGTAATTACATTGTTTTAAAAGATTTGTCTTGACATTTTCTTCCTTTTGTATTTTTAAAAAATACTTTTTTAAATAAATTTGTTGTGATAATGTTCTATTATCCAAGACTATATGTGACCCTGGACCACAAAACCAGTCTTAAGTCGCTGGGATATATTTTTAGCAATAGCCAAAAATACATTGTATGGGTCAAAATTATTGATTTTTCTTTTATGTCAAAAATCATTAGGATATTAAGTAAAGATCATGTTCCATGGAGATTTTTTGTAAATTTCCTACTGTAATTATATCAAAACTTAATTTTTGATTAGTAATATGCATTGCTAAGAACTTCATTTGGACAATGTTAAAGGCAATTTTCTCAGTATTTTGATTTTTTTGCACCCTCAGATTCCAGATTTTCAAATAGTTGTATCTCATCCAAATATTGTCCTATCCTAACAAACCATACATCAATGGAAAGCTTATTTATTCAGCTTTCAGATAATTTATAAATCTCAATTGTGAAAAATTTACACTTATGACTGGTTTTGTGGTCCAGGGTCACATATAAAAAATCATGGTCAAACTAGATATCGGGTACAGTAAGCGTGTGCATTTCTGTAATTTTAGCCATGGCTGGGGTTCGCTGGAATGCTCTTCTGTCTCCATCATTCGTTGGGGTTGCTTTGGTTTTTTCCTGTTTAGATATGACAGGGCAAGACTGTCCATATACAGTGTGTTAGGCCACCATATAGCATGAACAGCTCACACTGTGCTACTACAATCATTAAATAAAAATAACCATAAGTGGCTTGATACTTACATCTGTTCCTGATTTAGGACTTGCATCACAGTCCTGGCCAGTGGGTGGAAAACTGAATCCAGATTTGCTTATCAACCAGAAAGTTTTCTGTGTTCCCTTTCCCTCGAAAACCACAGCAGAGATACAATTAGATGGACAGACATGGCATAACGGTAGACACTGTTTATATACAAGTTTGAGGCCACTATGTTAAAAATATATTTATATTAAATTAAATATCTTTGTTTTATATTGCCTAAAACATAAAATCATAAAACATACAGTTTATTTTCAGGTTTAAATGGTAAAAAAATTGATTTTAGTGTGATCTTAGACTTTTGGAGCCCACTGTATAAAGAGTGGCATTATGCAATTATTTCATAATTATTTCACATTATACCTTCATTTCAATATCACCCCTCTCCTCCAGTTCAAAATATCCTGTCTTTAATAGAATATCAGCAGTGCTCTGGGAGACATGGATTCTCAGTGCTGAAAAGGAAATTAGGAAGAATAAAGTATTTAAAGTATTTTAAAGTATTTTTTCATTTTAAAGTATTTCAGTATTTTTGATTTTCAATCAAGTATTTTTTTTTGACAAAATATTATGTGTGACTGATTCAATGTAAGTTATAGTCTATATAGTGACTAAAAATGAGAAATGTCCTTACGAAGACTGTTGCTCTCCATCCTAGAAGCCGTGTTCACTGTATCACCAAATAAACAGTACCGTGGCATTGTACTACCCACAACTCCTGCAACCACTGGGCCTGTATATGCAAAGAACAGAAGATTGAGATTGAGAGTTTTTTTGAGTATAGTTTCTTATATAGCTTTTTTATATATCTCTTACAGCATGTATAGCCCACAATACACTTATAGTATGTATTTGCATACCAGAATTTATCCCAATCCGTAGGGCCAATTTCTCATTAGGCAAATGCCTAATTTTGAACCTTTTGATGGCGGATAGGAAGTGGAGTGCCATGGTAGAGATCTCCTCCGCATGACGAGTACCGTTACTGATAGGCAGCCCACTGGCCACCATATATGCATCCCCTATAGTCTCCACCTACCAGAGAAATAACATTAAGAAATAAGTAAATAAACTAGAAATAAAACATAACTGACAGAAATAAATTTTCATTAAAACATTTATAAATAGCATTCATTAAGTCTAAGTTCATTAAGTCTAACATTAAGTTTGCATTAACTGCAAACCTGGATGTTTATTCACACAGAATTCTTAAAGTAAACCATAAATAATGAGGAGTAAATATTCACTCAGAATTCTGCGTTCAATCTGAATATTTTGACAACCATGCCAGCAGAGCATGAACGGGCACAGTTGCTGTATATCCAAGTAAGTATTGTTTATTTACGTTATAAACATCGTATAGCTTAATGATCTCATCAAAAAGACTGTAGAGGTCATTGAGGAGGGTGACCACCTCCAGAGCCGAGCTAATGGAGCACATGGTGGTGAATCCCACAATGTCAGAGAAGAAAATAGTCACCATGTTGTAACTTTTGGGCTCCACTGGTTTTCCAGACATTAGCTCATCAGCAATATATCTGTAAGAACACACCGCCATTAGCTGACCCTGAACATGTCTATTAGTTTTTCAACACTGAGATTTTAGGTTAAAATTTATATGAATGTATAAGAGTCCAGGGGATGTGGTGATGAAAGAAAATATAAGATGAGAGGAAAATAAAAAAGTGTTACGTTCCCTCAATAAACTTTACATTGCTCACAAAGCTTCGGTGATGGAAAAGATATAAAGTGAGATGAAAAATTATATTTCAGTGCTTTTTTGCGAGAGAACTCAAATGTTTTGCAAGCAAACACAACGTTTTTTGGGGGAAGTGCAGAACTTTTGCACGAGAATGCAAATTTTTAGGGGGAAATGTAATACTTTTTGCATACAAATGTCTTAAGAGTTCTGTGAGCAATGCAAAATGCAAATGTTTTGCGAGAAAACACAAAACATTCTGTATAAATGTGTATCTCAGGTCCTGTAACTATTTCTTTAGTCTTATTTAAAAAAAAAAAGAAAAAATGTTAAGCACCTTTTCGTCCTCACTAGTTTTACATGTCTCCATATTTTATATGGTTATGTGGTGTAATACATTTTTGAAAGTATTAATAATTGATAGAACTACATGCATAACAAATATAATACAATTTTAGAATGTTTTTATAACATAAAATACATTTAGATTCTCAAAAGACTTTCATGTCAACTGCCAATATAAATTCTATAACCATTTAGTATGTAACTCTGCTTTGATGGCAATTTTTGATAGCTGAAAAAAAGAGTAATGAAAATACATTAACAAAATGTCACTGTCCCAATGATACTATCAGCGTTTGTTTACTTTGGCAGCATGCTAGATAGAAGCTTATCAGCTCTGCTCTTTTCTGCTGTGAGCTGATTGGTTCTCTCCTCCACGACTTCTTCCAGATGATTGGCATATTTCTCCAGCTTGCTCACCATGTTGTCCAGGATGTTAGCATGGCTGGGAAATTGATAAAACAGCCCAGAGTAAATAAAATTTAATACATTTAGGAGTGTCAAGATCATTGGACAGACAGATACGTAAAACATGCACCTTTCAGGACAGGCCTCACGCAGTTGTCTCCTGATACTGGCAAACGGGGGTCTGTGATCTGGGTTCTCACTCCAGCAGGCTTTTAGCAAAGGGATGAGACGCTCATCACAGATGTCAGCAGACAAGGTTGGTCTAAGGGGCTCCTCGCTCATAGGGGTCCTTAACTGCTTGATAATCTCTAATAAATGAGATATAAAACACAATCTGAGAGGCCAAACTTAATCCAGTTGGCTAAGCAATGGTGGCAACCAGACTGATATGCGTTAAGAAACACAACACAGGCATTACCTTTTGGTTCCAGATGAACGTCGTGATACGGACCCACCTCTGTACTGTATATAAGCTCTCGCATGATTATGGCAAAGCTAAAGACATCTCCTTTCTGGGTCCCATTGAAAGGGTAATAGACATCTCTCAAAAACTCAGGAGCAGTGTAGTACATCTCTTCATAATCTGGATTCTCCAGCGGGATCATTTTGTGTTTGGTACCATGTTTGAACTCCCACAGGCCAAAGCCAGAGAGTTTTATCTGCAGCCTGCTGTCCACCAGACATGTACTGGGCTTAAGATTTCCATGAGACTTCAGACTGCTCTTATGTATGTACTCCATGCCCTGTAGAGAACATACCACAATAATACCACAATAAGAATTTTCTAGTGGATATGCAAACTAGAAATCTAGACAATATAGTGCAATGAAGGATACTACATTGAAACAATATACTCACATTAACAATGTCATAGGCAAAGGATAATTTGAACATCCAGTCCAGCTCAATTTCACTGTTCCCGAGGATATCCTGAGGTTTTAAAAGCAGAATAACAGGTATACTAAGAATTTGATGATGTGGACACATGTATGTTTCAGACATAATTCTAATTAGTCTTGTAAACCAGTAATGACAATCGTCAAGAATCGAATGGATGAAGAAATAGAATTTCTAATGACAAAAAAATGATGACAAAGGTGATTTCAGTAATAAATATGTAAAACAACTCTGTTTCTTTTTTTTTTTTTTTTCTTTTTTTTTTCCGGGCCTGTCAGTAACACAGATAACACATGACAGTACGTATGTGTAGCTATGCTATCATCATTCAAAGCCTGTCTTTTTTTTTTTTTTTTTTTTTTTTTTTTTTTTTTTTTTTGATTTTTTTTTTTTTTTAACATTAATTCATTAATTAATGTAATTTTATATACCCTTTTATTTAACCATACTATGACAGACAAGACCAGGGGACAGAGAAAACAAGAGAGAGAAAGAAAAAAAAAAAAAAAAAAAAAAAAAAAACACAAACAAAAAAAAAAATTATAATGATAATAACAAAAATAATAATAATATTAATAATAATAAAAAAAAAATAAAATAAAAAAAATAAAAAATAAATAAATAAAAAAAATAAAAAAAAAGGAATTAGAAAACAAAACAAAAAAAAATTGTGGAGAAAGTCAACAGAGAAGGGGGAGAGAGAGAGAGGAAAAAAAAAAAAATAAAAAAACAAAAAAAAAAATTAAAAAAAAAAACAGACAATTTGCTTCTATACCTGCTGACAAAAAGAGAAAACAACAGAAGACACAACATCAGAGAAACTGCAGCAACAACCAACATCTGTATGAATCACAATAAATTCTAAATGTTAAATGTTATTGAGCAGCACGCATAACTAATATTACAAAATAAGTTTTGAAGCAACAGCAGATCAAGACAATGTGTGTCTGTGAGCACCTGTTTTTACACCAATGTGAATGCTTGAGTGTACACCTGTGTGTGTGAGCGCGGTTGTGTTCATAAGGTTCCTCCATGTAAATGTATAATAGTGTGTGTGGGGAACAACAGCCCCATCCCGCAAGGCATGAAGCAGGCACGGAAAAGACCTGGGCCCCAAACATCCGGAGGGCCCCCCAGGGCACGGGACCCCCAGGAGAACCACCGCAGGGACAACCGTGACCCCCCACCCAGAAAAGGGCAGAGGAGAGCCCGAAGGTGGGTCCTCCGACAGCCACAGTGTAGACGCCCCAGGGTGCCGTGGCGGCAAGCCCGCAGGCTCCGCTGGCAGCCCGACCACACCAGGGCAGACCGGCCCCTGGGCCCGGGAGATCCAAGGGCCCCCACCCCCCAACCGGGGCCCAGCAAAGCCAGCAGGGCCAGGCCCGGCCAAGCGACCGCCGAGAGTGGGCCAGCGCACACCCGAGCATCCTGCCCCGGCGCGAGAAACCACCAACGCACCGGCGGCATCCTCCACCGGCAGGGCATGGTAATGGGGTGGGGGTCGACTGTGATGATGAGTGAGGTGGAGTCTAAGGCCCGACCTGACACATAGACGTAGATGAACAAGCACACATATACACAAGCATACGTTCCCACCCTCATGCACGCAAACGAATATTCACACCCTCGCCCCACATGTAGACACACAAAAATGGACACGGTACCCACACTCACACTCCCCATACGCACACTATACTCCTAGATCCAGGCACCACCACCCCCAGAGGGGTAATCAGCGCCCGATCCCGGAGCTGAACCCCCTTCGCTCCGGCGTGGGGACAGGAAGACTGAAACTCTGTTTCTTTACACAGACATTCAAATGGATTTTCACAGATTTTTAGAGGCAGCATAAATGCAATACAATAATTTCGGTAACACTTTATTGTAAGGTGTTCTTGTTACACATGTTACATGTACTTACTATTATAATAATAATAAGGTAACACTTTATTTTAAGGTGTCCATAATACAGAGTAATTACCTAGTTAAGTACTTAGTAGTAGCTGTTGAACTTACGTGAAACAAAATGTACTTACCATGTAACTAAGTTATGGAACAGCCTGTACTTAAAGTTTGTAATTATGTACATGTAATAAGCAGCTACTGTTACACATATGTAACAGACCGAGTCTGTTACACAACTACTTATGTAACCAAAAGATTGTTACATATATGTTGCAGACTTTATACAACGTAATTATAAATGTAAGTACACAGACATAAGCTACTTAAAATAAAGTGTATCAAGATTGTACTTAAGTGTACTTCATGTGCATCTATACTGTACACCTTATCCAGCTGCACCTTAGTTTGATTTAACCCACCAGTACACATCAGCTAAAATACATGTAATTCATTTCTAATTACATTACAATTACATAATATTACACAGGCATAAGCTACTTAAAATACAGTGTATCAAGATTGTACTTAAGTGTACTTCATGTGTATCTGTACTGTACACCTTATCCAGCTGCACCTTAGTTTGATTTTACCCACCAGTACACAGCTTAAATACATGTAATACCGTTCTAATTACATTAAAATTACAGAATATTACACAGGCATAAGCTACTTAAAATAAAGTGTATCAAGATTGTACTTAAGTGTACTAGTAGCTGTGTAACAGACTCGGCCTGTTACATATGTGTAACAGTAGCTGCCTATTACATCTACATAATTACAAACTGTAAGTACAGGCTATTCCATAACTTAGTTACATGGTAAGTACATTTTATTTCATGGAAGTACAACAGCTACTACTAAGTACTTAATTAGGTAATTACTGTGTATTACGACACCTTAAAATAAAGTGTTACCAATAAGAATAATTAAAAAATAAATTATGCGTAATTACATGCAAGTAACCCTAAGCCAAACCCTAATCCTAACCCTAACCATATAGTAAGTACATTGTAATTATACATATAAGAATAATTATAAGTATAATTAACAAGAACTCCTTAAAATAAAGTGTAGCCGCATTTTCTTTATACTGAACAACAATAGTAAATAAAAAATGTAACAATGTGCATCTTTAACTATACAATGTGAAAAACCAGTAAATACCAATGCCGATTTAAGTCTCATAGATAGTTATGAGCTGTATTTGTTTGGTTTATTAAAAAGTACCATCTCGTTACAGTAATTTGTTCAGGAAGTGAATTACACCAGTTGAGATATACATTTTTGATTCACTAAAAAGAACCGCCTCATAAGAATCATTTGGTTGACAACTGAATTGCACTGCTTGTGCATTGTATTTTTGATTCAAAATAATAAAGTCATTCGTTCAGGGGTCAGACTAACTGGTATTGTGGTATGTTTTCGATTCACTAAAAATAATCTGGTCACAGTATTTTAGTACAGTGTGTTCAGATCCACTGGTCAATCGAGGAAAATTGTCCACAAATTGAAAATATCCAACATATTGAATTAAATATAAAATTTAGAAGTAGAAATTGTTTTTTACAGTGTACTGTATACTCACCTTTAAGCTTCCTTTCTTGCAGTACTGCATGACGATACAGACATTTGGTGGCTCGATACACACACCGAAGAACTGTACTAGGTTCTCGTGTTTCATTTCTTTCAGCTACAGCAGGGATAAATACAAGCATTAGAGCATTAGCAAAGTATTGGCCTGTGACTTGCTGAGGTAAAATTTAATCTCTCAAAATATCCGTAATTTTACCATGTTGAACTCTGCAATGATCGATGGTTTCTTGATATCAGTAAAGATTTGATTTTTCAAATACTTTATGCCCACCTCGTTTCCCTGTACCATGAGCAAAGAGAGTGTATTAATTGAAATATTTGGGTTTAACATATAAGACATTAATTTCTAACATGTGATTCAGAATTTGTACCTGATAGAGCCCTACAGTAGTGTAGATGGCTTCTCTAGTACTACAGCTGTTGGAGGAGAGCATGGACTGAGAGCCACCACTTCCACATTTGCTTGGTGTTGTGCTTACAGACAGTGTTTGCGTTCCCTGTAAAACCCACAATAGTACTCTTTTTTTATGTGTTAATGTTCTGGCATTTGCATAGTATATGTGCAGTACAATATGTCTGCATGTGCGAGTAGATGTTTAAAGGCATTTTTGGCACTTTTTACTAACCTTGCTAAAATAAAAAGGCCAGGTTAGAGCTGGTTAGACCAGTATGCTGGTCAAGGTTGGTTCTACATTCAGATTTTACATCTACATTGATGGTATTGCTAGTTGGTTTGGTGCTGTATTATACTATTATTGTTAAGCAAAATAGAATCAATAATAAATTAAAATATGTTCAGTAACTGGAAAAAAAACATAATTAGAAAGACGGATACAAAACTGAATTACATTTTCACTGTAAAACTAAAAATAAAATAGAACATATCCAGCATTTTAAAAAAAATTATTAATAATTAACACATTACAATTGACTGTCCAAAATTAAAGTAAAATAAAAAACATAATTATAGTAAAATAAACATTAAAATTAAAAGGACAACATCATCTTACTTTGGGCTCTCTGAGGATAGTTATTTCGTGGTAGTTGATAAGCCACCAGTTGGACTCATCCAGGCGAGATTGTAGACGGGTCTTCTGTAGAGTCAGCAAAGTGATCAAAGCCACTGCTGCCACTCCTAACACAGGCAAAGCCACTAGCAGAACCAGGAGAGATATCTCTGGAATCAGTTGAAAGGATGTTATGTCATTTCATATACATAAAAAGACTGTACATATGTATATGGAAATCATTTAGCAATGTCCATTTACCATTGTCTAACCATTCACAGAGCTCATTATCAAAACCACAGGCCGGATTATCTAGTGGAGGTTTTCCATTTTGCCAAACAATGTTAGAAAACATTGATGTGGGTCTGCAAAACCATATAGTCATTTTCCATATAGTCATTTCGTTTCAGCACTGAATATCAGTAATGCTAACATGTGCAATATTTTGGTCTTACTTGATCGTTTTCGAATGGCTGTCAAAGTCCAAAACAGAGACAAATTTTGTGACAGTTTCTGTTTGTTGTAGGTCATATACTGAATAATCGAGGTTCCTCTCTCCATATTCATCAAAGTGAACCAGGCCTGAAGCCCCTGTTGAAAAAAAACAAAGGTTATTTTGGTTATTTACAATCAATAGGAAAAGTACAAACATGTATGCGAGAAAAAATTACCATAAAACCTAATGTTGGTCCTGTCCCTGAGCTTCTGGAGAAGCTCTCGTCCATGACGGATGTCTTTATCATTTTTAAAGGCTTCTTTAAGGCCCATGGCATAAAGTAGAACAGCGTCATGTAAATAGGCAGCGTATGAGCTAACCTAAATGACCAAATATATGATATTAACTGAAAGTTGGTGTCACAAATATATATATATATATATATATATATATATATATATATATAGATTTTTTTTTTTTTTTCATAAAATAATCTCACCTCTTTTTCTGAGGACAGGTTGCTGTAAAAAGGAGCTCCTTTTAATCTCTCATAAGCCTGCTCGAAGAAGTCATAGTAGTCATACCCTTCATAGGACTTCTGAGCAAGTACAAACACCATTTCAAAAGCCTTCAGCATTGCTGCTTTCTTTGCATCACCCACAGCCTTCCACAGACTGTCCTAATGAGGGAAAACGAGAGAGTAGGTATCTACTCCGGTAAATAAGAATTGTCACAATAGTAATCCGATTCAGTTTCAAATGCCTTGACATATCCACAAATGTCCACTAACTCAATACATGTCTGAATTACATACTTTGTTTTATTAATACAGTGAAATCTGCTGCCTGATTTGTCACCTCGCTGCCCTATCAGGTAATGACTTTGCAGGCAGTGTTTGCACATGAAGGTACCTCCCAAAACTGATTTCGGATGGGCTTCTGAGGCAGCATAATAGTTTAATGATCTAAGTCTAAATACTATACATACTAAATACTAATTTCTGGCTAGAAATGACATCAAAAGTGGAAAAAGTTGGTCAAAAATGTACATTTGCACATTTGTCATGAAATTGAATGTACAGGATTGTGGGAAGGATACACCTGTGCTGACCTTTTTTGTTTTGTTTACACTCAAGCTATGAGAAAAGTTATACGGAAATTTTACAGAGGAAAGAATTCCCCCAAAAGGCCTTATTTACAAAACATCTTGAACTAGATATATAAAATATAACAATGCATTGTAACTATATTGTAGCAGATTAGCTCAAAAGGGAATGTCTATAAATACTTACAATTATTAATTACAATTATTTATATCAGCTGCCAGTAGTAACTGTAGCTAAATTACCTGTAACTGAAACTGAATTAAATTACCATCAACTAATCTGTTAGTCCAGCGAACATTCAGTGAAATTTCATATCAACTCTAAGAAAGGATATTTTCTGTGGCCACAGAAAATAACTTTCTTACAGACGCCTACTAATTCATTAGAGGATGTAGCTAGATCGTAATCGTAAAAGGGACATTAATTTACAAGGCAGAATCAGAAACTCATGTAATTTGTGCACAAGAGTTTTATTAACTAAACACTAACACAAACTAGTCTAACAAACAAACAAACATACATACACTCACGCGTACATACAAGGGTGCAAAGTGGATGAAAGAAATCAGTAGAGAAGCAGAGAATGAAGCTATGGAAAAGGAGTCAGCTAACCTTTGAGTGAACCCATCAGCGCCGCTTTTCAACGGGGTCTACAGCTTATACTAAACCTCTGTTCGTTTATTTAAATGTACGATACTTGCATTGCCTTGGTCGTTGAACAAATGTCCGGATGCAGTCTCGGGTGAAAGTCTTGATGGTTTCAAGGTTTGGACTTGTGATCACGTTGTTCCGGTGATGAACTCCAACAATGCTCTGACTCGGTGGTGATTGGGAGTTTCTTCCCAGGTGGAAAATGAAGAGAGAAGAGCGCAGAGCTCGAGAGACATCAGCTGAAATCCGAAGATCTTTGTTGAACGGAAAGACGAGGCCACCCGCAGCCTGCCACAAACTTCGGGTGTCCTTAGAGGAGTTCTAGCTCAGCATCCCCATCTTCTCAGAATCTAAAAGAAGCTAGACTGGGCTGTGTCGAGGCCTGCCAGGCGCGGCTGCGCTGGCTCTGGGATTTAGCAACCAGAAGATGGGAAGGTGATGAGAGACGAGTGAAGAGACTAAAAAAGCAAGGTGGGTCACTGAAGTGAGGCCTTTTAAGTTCTGTGGAGGTCATACCTCTCAGGGGTCAAAGAGCCAATGGTGACTTGCACATTAGGAGGGAAAGTTTATGTCTCTTTGTCTTAGAACATGGTATTTTGCATAAGTAATTCGATTGGGTGTTGATGCAAAAACTACTAAAGTTTCTTAGAACACTAATATGTTGCATAGGTATAAACATATAATATACACTCTCAATTAGATCATCCAAAGACAAATTCATGGAGACCAAACATGGCATAGGTGAGGTTATATTAACTAGTGATCTATCCTAAGTATGCATAAAACAGTATTCAATACACAAGACCATATACATGGTTGTAGAAATAATACACAAAGACCTGGGGATATGCATGATAAGAAAGTCATAGAAAAATTTGTCTATGAATTAATGAAAGAAGTCATTTCCTATAGCAGTATGTGTTTGTTTTGGAGAGAATTAAGTAGGGAGGAAGATTCTCTCTACATACTGTTAGGTCGTAAAGTTTATCTCATCTGGCTGAGGTGTCCTGGTTACCATGTAACCAATATTAGATAAATACCATATTAGTTTTTTTTGTTGTTATTTTTAGTTATTATTTCAGTTATTTTAAACCTTTAGAAAATATTTTTTCCATAATTTAAGCATTATTATACATTATTCAGAAAAATTAAGACAGTCACCTGCGTTTTCTGTGTACCATTTACTCACCACTTTGCCACTGACCTCAAACTGCTGAACCAGAAGGAAAACATACTCTCCATTCATTAGGCCTTGTTTCTGAGCTTCTATCATCAGAGACGTGGTGTCTTCAGCATTAGTGAGAACAACCACCACTAGAATGAACAGAATAACACTAACATTTTATAATCTCATAGAAATATTTAGGCTTAGGCCTTACATGTTTTTCATATAGTATGCAGAAGCTGTACACAGTTATCACAAAAGAGATTTCAGATCCTATTTGCAATCAAAGGACTGCTAAACAAATCCCGCACTAAAGGTAATGGGGCTTCAGAACAATGCACATTTATCAGGGACTTTGATATTATAACTGTTAAAGTGCAGATTAAATTCACTCATCTTATGCCAACTAACTGCTTCAAGAGGAACAGGCCATGAGGGCATAAGGGCAGGATACATTTGTGATCTTACACGTTTTACTCCCTAAGGTGTAAACTCCACCCAGATATTGTAAGAGCTGAAAGATAAGTACTACTATTGACTCACCTCTTGCAACTTTAGAGATGATCTGCAAGTTTCTCTTTGCCAATTCTGTGTTACTGGTATCAAACTTGATGCCAGCTGTCACTGTTACTTTGCCCCTGAGATGCTGTTCCACAGACTTCCAAAGAGCATCAACACTGTCCCATGTGTTTGTATCCGCACCTCCTCCGATCATACCAACATACTTCCATTCAAAGAATTCCAGTGTTTTAATCAGGATTTCTCCAACCCTTTTAATTGGAGGTACAATTTTTATATAGGTGTCATACACCAGAATGTTATCCATTTTTGGTGTCTGGCCAACAAAGCCGAACATGGGAATGTTCCATGTGGATGCTATGAGCCCAGTGATCTGAAAGACATAAGCAAAAATGTTATATTTAAATATTACAAATGCATACATTTATATTTTTATATAATTATTTATGTTTACATATTAAAACAATTATCATTTCAAGGGATGGGTTATTTTTAAATTTGGACTGTTTTAAGAAATTATATTATAAACGTCTTTTTAAATGAATGAAAAAAAGAGAATGCAAAACTATTGTGAGTGAATGCAAAGTTTATCCGAGAAATGCAAAACCTTTAGGAGTGAATGCAAAACCAATGAAATATATGCTATATTTTTATTCTCTCGTCACATATTTTTTTTTCCATTATGTCCCCTTATGGGCTCCATAGCCTTGTGATACACTTTTGATATGTAACTCTATAATTAAAGGGACATTTCACCCCAAATTAATGTCATTATTTACTCAATCTCCACTTGTTCCAAACTTGTGAGTTTTTTTTTTCCTTCATACTATGTAAGTCAATGGCTACTACCATCAGCTGTTTGGTTACTAACATTCTTCAGAATATCTTCTTTTGTGTTCAGCAGCTGAAAGAAATTCATACAGGTTTGAAACAACTTGAGGGTGAGTAAATGACGACAAAACGTTCATTTCGGGTGAATTATCGCTTTAAGTGACTTTACATTCATAATTTACCGACGTATCCTAACCTTGTTATGGTTTCTTTCTTGCTCACACATCTTAACATTTGCACGCAACGTTTTAAAACACTGTTGAAACATAGCTATAAAAAATAATATGTAATTTGTGTGGTGGGGGCGGGGGTCTCAATTAGCCACTTAGCTGAGCCACGTAAAAACGTAATAATAATAATAATAATAATAATAATTTACCTGTAAAATGTCAAAACAAGACACTTACTTCAGCCTCCTCAGGACAAGGTGGACCAAATAGCGCTGATACATTTTGGTTCATTACTTGATCGATGAATCCCTGAAGTGACAGTTTTGCGTTACAGTCTGTGTCCATGTATACGAAGTCAAATGTGAAATTTCCACTCAGAGATGGATTTGCGTTGATCTTGTCTATGGCTATCTGCATTGCAGACCCCAACCTAAGCAAACTGAAAGGGTAGGAAATGTTCCGAGGAGCTTGGAGGCCAACCGTGAGCTTATACTGGGTTGCCTTGCTGCAAATAACAGAGTTTGTAAGAGCTGATAAAGAAACAAAAATCAGCACCCACCATCGTGTGGGTCCACTTACGTGTAAATCTAACCCTCCTGACATCCTACCTGCATAAAACTCAGTCACATTGATCGGCTTTCAGACATACAGGGGATTTAAATGGACTCTTACCTTCCCTGGGGAAATTCATTCTAATCAAGGGATTTCTCTGGAGAATGTGCACTTAGCACATATAGTGCGCGTTTTGCACATTGTCAGTCAGTTTTCACTACCATGACCATATGAAATTCAGGTTCACAAATTACACTGGGATAGCATGGATCAATTGGTTTTAAACTTGCTGAAGTTCATGCCAGCTCAAGTTCTGCTGCATTGAAATCAACAAAAGGTAATATATATAACATTTATATATATATATAACAGGTATATATATATATATATATATATATATATATATATATATATATATAACATTTTATATTATAACTTTTAATAATAACTTATAATGTATAAGTATAATTTTAAGCATTAACTTGAAAATTAGCAATTTATAAATTATATATAGCCTAGGATGCACTATTGCCCAGGCATCCAAATTTTGCACATATGTTCACTTTCACATATGTTTCACTATCCTTTAGTAAGAGGTTGCATATTAATATGGAAAGCAGAAAGAGTTTCTGTATGTAGATTTTTTATTTATTTATTTATTTATTTTTTTGAGTGTGTATCACTTCAACTTTGACCCAAATTGACCAACTCTGACTTAAATCGACAAGACTCAAATCCGCAGAGGCCTTGTCGGCTTTCATTCTTTTAATTTCATTGTTTATTATCAGAACAGATTACAAAATCCAAAGGTGCTCACATCTTATCTGTCATTACAGTCAAATGTCAGAGTTCAGCTGGGATGTCCTTCCTAAACTGCTGTGATAATGATGCTGAGGCAAATGAGGTTAGAAACCAGTGTGTGTTCATAAGATCATGTTGTGACTTGCTTAACATGTCACTGCTAATAGAAGGTGTGACATGAGTAGCCTAGTGCTGTTCTCTTGCTAACAAGTGTTTTAGGGTCCCAGTGGCCTCCCTGATAGCCACTTTAACCTGAATCAGCAAAATGTTACTGCAAACCAACAGAATAATAAGTAATCATGATGAAAACCTGAGTATCTGAGTGGGAGCAACTTTCAACCCAGCCTTTACACTGCATGCAATTTAATGTCACACTGACCAGCAAAGGCAAATGTCAGAGTCCACCTTTTTTACTAGCACTGTGTAGTTTCACATTTGCATTTACTTTTCAGCATGCAGACATTAAAGCACAGACTTGTGAATCTTGTGCAACTCACATTTACTTTACAGGATTTAGCTGTATGGCCATGATTCTGTTTATGTTCAGCCATTTGTATTATCAGGGAACAGATATCAGCAATTGGTTCAAAGGTCACTCATGTGCTCATTTTATTGGACTTGAGATCATGCCTTCCTTCTCAGTCTTCTTGTGGCTTTAGCAAACCTGTGCAAGGGACAGTCTCGCAAGACTTTTTCTTACAGTTCCAGCACCTGACGGACACACCGGACTGCTGAAGGTTATCCAGGTACTTGCTTCTAAAAATCTTTATTTGTTTAATTTCATATTCATATACCAATATATATAAAACATAACATCAGGCATTTCACTAAGCAGTTAAATGATGATTTTGCTGTGCTGATATAAATGTGAATTTATTGTTATGCATGTTTAAAACAAAAACTGCAGGATGTAGATGATATTGCAAGTGAAAAATAGCACTAGTAGGGATGTTTTGCATACAAAACTTCCTGTATGGTCTTGTGTACATAGAGGAATTTGCATTCGTAAGTCTTGGTTTCTAAGAGAACGTTTATTAGAATTATCTTGTCATTGTGACACTGATGTTTTGAACAATGAGATGTTCTGATCAATAAATAAAATGACGCTTAATATATTAACATAGGTGTGAGTCTGTGGGCTATGCTCAGATATATAGATAAAATGTATGCTATATATAAAATAACATTTGTTTTTACGTTTTAAAAAGGGTAGTGGATGCTCTTGAGGCTGAAAAGGGTTATATAACCTTTGCTAGACTTTGGCCTTCCTAGATGCATGGCTGGGCAGATAATGAACCAACTCCAATAGCATTATAATAGCAATGTGTGCAATACTGAAGATCATGTAGAATCCTGAAGGAACAGGTGTTGAAGGATAACACTGGTAACACTGGAGATGTCAAGAAGAAATTTCACCGAAAAAAGAAATGCATAATTGTGAGACATCTTATATTTTTCTTAATTGGATTGTACTGTGCTCTTCAACCTTTGAACAAACTTATGCATTCTAACCTTCACCCCTCTAAGGTCATACTGATTTTTGTCTTCATCAATACCTTCTAATCAGTGCAGCATCAAAACACCACGAATGTGATTATAGAGACCTTGAAATTCCTGTAAATTCACCTTAAAATACTATGTTATGTATGAAACTGACCCGCTATGTTATTCTAGATTTTTTTCAATACTGTTTAATGTTTTTCAGCAGATCCTGTGCATTATGGAATTCTTATTTGAGTTCCTGTTTACCCCGCTGTCCACTTCAGGACTGGTGTTTCTGTTCAGCCTCGCAGCTGTAGCTCTGGTCCATCTCAACACCAGGCCAAAACCACTGCAGCCTCCCACAGACCTCAACCGACAGACCGTGGGTGTAGTGGTGAGTGTGATCTTTTGTCAGCTGTATGCAATATAATTTATGATGTGATAAATTATATTGTGTTGTGTTGTGACTTTTTAAGAAGATCAGCATTTGAAATATGCATTGAAACCCAACAGAAAAGCTAAAAAAGTATGAATAACTGTTCATGTAAGATACAAAGGTAGCAAAAGTATAGATTTGTTTAAACATAAAATATAAATTGTAAATAAAAAACATTTTAAGGCTACTGATATGGCTGGTGTCCTCATATGAAAAATTGAGTATACACAGTAATATTGTGCAATATTTTAAAGTATTTTTTTCCTGTGATGGCAAAGCTGAATTAGCAGCAGTTGTTACTCCAGTCTTCAATGTCAAATAGTCCTTCAAAAATCATTCTAATATGCTGATTTCTTGATGCTTAAGAAACATTTATTATTAGTATTGTTCATTTTGAAAGCAATTGTTCTGCTCAATGTTTTTGTGAAAACCCTGATACATTTTTCAGAAGAACAGCATTTTTTGTGACAATGTAAAATAATCTACTGTCACTTTTGTTCAGTTTATTGCATCCTTGCTGAATAGAAGTGTTACCATAATTTCTTTAAAAAGAACTTTTGAATGTTCTGTACAGTGTGTGTGTATCTCTTCATGAGGTTTTATGCATGATTTTTTATGTATTTTAGCACTTCAGTAGTTAAATATTACTGGCATTTTTTTTATTTACAGGGTGGTGCTAGAAAAACAACACTCTTGAAAGATGACAACTTGACCTCGTACTTATACGAGGATGCCAAAACACTATATGAGGTTTTTCAAAGAGGACTACGTGTCTCAGGTGAGAGGTCATGAGGTCAAAATTTACAGCAACACAGTATATTGACATTCTTTTGAAATCAAATCAAGTCCTATTTTCATGCTACTTCACATCTCTGTTGCATCTAATCTTATCACATGTTTAGTCTGTGAGATATTTCATCTGTACCATGCAGGAAATGGACCATGCTTGGGGTACAGAAAGAAGGGGCAACCTTATCGATGGCTTAAATACAAACAGGTATTTGTACCAACCACATACATATAATTTTCAGCTCAAAAGTGAGGATAACTGAGGTCTTTGTTTCAATGTTTGCCTCTGATTTTCTCAGGTTTCAGACAGAGCTGAATTCTTGGGATCTGGACTTATCCATCGCGGCCAGAAGCCATCGCAAGAATCATTTATTGGCATCTTCGCCCAGAACCGACCAGAGGTGACATAATAAGTCTAAATATCAATCAAAATCAGTACTGATATATCAGTATTAGAGATCGACCGATATATCGATTTACCGATATTTTTCCCGATATTTAAGCATTTTACCATAATCGGATATCGGTTTTGTAATATCGGATTCACCGATAAATGCCGCCATCTTGTGGGTGTTATGAGAATTGCGCGCAGGATCGCCATTGCAGCGCGTCTGAGGGGAGACGAGACAACAACAGCATGCACAAGTACTTGATTTGCTGTAGTTAGTAAACTTTATTTAACATAACAGCCATTAATGCACAAATTAGATGCATTACATAAATGCCTGTTATGTAGTTTATGCAGCTTGGCTCTAAAATAGAGAGCAACTCACGGAGTCATATAAATAATCCATCAAGTCCTGCCCCAGTAAAGACGTAACTTTGCCTGAATTAAATAACTGCCAGCCATGAATGAGCAGCTTTCAAAGTATACTCAGCAGCGGATGAGAGTGAGGGCCAGACTGCGCTTCGTCAAGTCCTCTCTCCCAATAGAGGGTAACTTTGCCTGAATTAAATAATACAGCCATGAATGAGCGCATGTTGGAAATAAAAGCGTTGAATTTAATTCTCTCTCTGTTGTATATCATAATCATTAGTCTCATGAAGCCGCTTATATTGCTGTTCACTCAGCGGGTTGATGCTCAGGAAATGCTCCAGCACGGCCTCCGCATGTAACTTTTAATAAGATTCACTTGTTTAAAACACTTATTTTAGCAACATTTACTATACAACCATTATTTCGCTAATAAACATCTAAATAAATTCAACTCTATGGAAATTAATTATTTATTATCTCCGCGAGCGATCGCAGTTTGAGTAGCTTATAGTTCTTTGTAAATGCATAGATGAACCGCGCTGTCAGCAGGCATTTCATAATCTAGAAGGACAAAAACATGAATAATTCTGATATAACATTCCAGTTAAGAAATGCAATAAAATACTTTGTATTTATTAAAAAAAAGTTTGTAAAAGTTTATATTCCAATATTCCAGAGAATATTATTCAGTGAATTAACATTATCCAGTGAATTATTCTTGAGCTCATTAAACAACTTATAAACCTACTAAAACTGTAGTTTAAAATGAAGTTGATCATGACTCCCGTCTTTTATTTTCTCCATTTGAAAACATTAGACATTCTACATTTATTTTGCTTTATTGTTAATATTAGTGTTATTGCTGCTGAGGCTTTTTATAATAAAATGTATTTGTTTATTTGCTGTAATATGAAAATTAAATTTAACATGAAAGACTGCAAATTTTCGACACTTAAAAAAAAGATGACTGAAAAAGAGGAAAAACCAAGTGAAGTACTTTATAACAGTAAATAAATATCGGTTCTGCATATCGGTTATCGGGCACATAAACATGAAAATAATTGGTATCGGTATCGGTTCTAAAAAATCAATATCGGTCGATCACTAATCAGTATATTAGTATTTGGTCTTATTTTCCCACTAAAATATCTAAACATCCTTTAAACAAGATAAAATTGGCTTAAGATATTAATTTATAGCTAATAAGACAAGGCTATTTAAATATATCCTAATGCACTAGTGATGATCCAGTGTACTGTACATATACTAACCCCTCTTCCCTCTTTTCAGTGGATTATCGGAGAACTGGCCTGCTATACCTATTCCATGGTGGCAGTGCCTCTTTACGACACCTTGGGACCTGAGGCTCTTGTGTTCATCATTAATAGAGGTACTTAAGCCTGCTTGCTCACATGCTTCATTAGAGGTGTTGGTCAGAGAAGCTTAGTGATCACACTGCTGACTTATAATCCTTCAGATGATGACGACTTTATTGTTTCAGTGACCTCAGTGACCTTGCTACTTCTACTTCCAGAGTTCAAGCTGCTTTGCTTACCTTTGCATAATCACATAACTCTTTTTCTATTTCTCTAACTAATGACTGATATTATAATTAAAGGGAAAGAGTAACACTTTTTGATGTTGAAATAATTCACCTATGCCAGTTTAATATGCAGAGACAATTACTGTAATTTATTCTTTGGTTGATTTTCTGAAAATGTCAACTTCTGGCTCAGCCAATGAGATGAGTTTGGGGTGGGATTATCTGGAAAGTGGGGAATTTTGTGATAACCATCTTGAAATTATCTTCATCATTATCTTTAATTTAAAAGTTTGGAGTGTGTATGACATTTTAATGTTTTTAAAGACACTTATGCTTACCAACGCTGCATTTATTAAATGAAAAACAGAGTAAAATAAGTAACACTGTGAAATATTATTACAATTTAAAATATTTAATATATTTGAAAATGTAATTTATTTCTGTGATGGCAAAGCTAGATTTTCAGCAGTCATTACTCCAGTATCCAGTCCCAGATCCTTCAGAAATCATTCTAATATGCTGATTTGGTGCTTAAGAAATATTTCTTATTTTTATCAATGTTGAAAACAGAGCTGTTACATTTTTTTCAGGATAATTTGATGAATAGAAAGTTCAAAAGAATAGAATATATTTGAATTCAAAATATTTTGTAACATTATAACATTTTGTAACATCACTTTTGATGACAATAAAGACATTCAGTTTTGTTTTGTTTTTAATAGAAGCATTAATTTATTTTAAAAAATCTTACCTTATTGACCCCAAACTTTTGAGTGGTTGTGTAATATCTTTACCTTTATACTTGCCCAATTTAACATATTTAATTTAAGTTTTTTTTTTTTGGTATTTAATACCACAGTAATTTTGTGCTACATCTGATTGGACCTTTTTAAGTATTATATTTATCTCCACAGCAAAGATACCCACAGTGATATGCGATAAGCAGGATAAGGCAGAAACGCTGCTGGATAACTGCGAGAAAAACCTCACATCTGTCTTGAAAACCATCATTCTCATGGACCCCTATGATTCTGCACTGATTGATAGAGGCTCTAAGTGTGGTGTGGATGTCCTGTCCCTGAAAGATGTAGAGGTACACTGACAGCGGTATCTGATCAGTAATAAATAATAAATCAATAATACAAAATATTAAAGGCTCTGATATCTTTCAAAGTTCCAGAGCAGAATATATTTTTAAAAACATTTGTGTTGTTTTAGACCTTGGGAAAGAACAACCATCAGAGGCCTGTTGTGAGTAATGGGTTGATTATGAATTTCATTATTTTTAGTAAATAGTATTCATCAATGTATTTGACAAACTCAGTGTGCTTAGATTTTTTTTTACAGCCACCAAAACCAGAAGACCTAAGTATTATTTGTTTTACCAGTGGAACCACAGGTAAGTGTGATGTAATCTATTCTATTCTGCTTCAAGACTGCAAAAACACCGCAGGCCACATTTATAGCTGTGAAGCCAATGCTACTCCACCTCTAGTGAATATTGTGGTGTGTTCTATGTGTGTGAGCTTTAATTCGGTATTCTCTGCTTCAGGGGATCCAAAGGGAGCCATGCTGACCCATGAAAATGTGGTTGCAGATGCAGCTGGTGTGGTTAAGACTTTTGAGGTACTGTATGTCAGTGTGATGGCTACATGATTTTTCAAAGTCTCTATTGGGGGTGTAGATTTTTAATGTTGGATGCCAAACCCATGTTTCTTCAGAGCGTCTTTGTGCCTGTTCCATCTGACGTGTCCATCTCGTTTTTGCCGCTGGCGCACGTGTTTGAAAGAGTTGTACAGGTAAGCCGCTCTTAAATATTTGGTGCTCACCATCATCTTTGATGAAACATTGCTGAAGGTCTTTCAAATTTTCAGTGTCATGTACTAGAATCTTTTATAAATCACATAGATGCATTTCTTTTACAGAAGAAGAACACTGAAGTCATGCTTGCTTGTTCTTATTAATGTGTATCAGACAGTGCTGTACAATGTAGGGGGAAGAGTCGGGTTCTTCCAAGGTGATGTCAGACTTCTGCCAGACGACATGAAAGCCCTGCAGCCTACTGTATTCCCAGTGGTTCCACGTCTTCTGAATCGTGTTTACGACAAGGTATGAAACTACACACACAGTCACTGTTGGGGCCTACTTCACATGGCCCGTTATAATTTTTTATACATGGGCCTCTATCCATTCACTCAATAGTGTGTGTATGTAACGATGAAGGTAAGGTTTTAGACATGATTTCATTTTTTTAATATATGACAGGCAATTTTCTGTCCAGACTGAGGGCCAGAATTACTAAACAGGGCAAATTAGCGTTAGAGCGCAATTCCATAAAAGTGCCGATGGGAGTGTAAAATTCTGTGTGTGATTTACGGACAATGCGCACATTAAAGAACACAGAAACAGCCAGATCATTTCCGTAATTACCAGCGCAATCTACCAAGAGCAGCGCAAATTACCACCTGCTTTAAGACTTGCTTTTTTGGGCATAAATAATGATGCAAATACCAGTACTTTGACGAAAACAAACATTAGTAAATCGCGTTGCGTGATTCATTTTAATACTCTCCTCCCATAAATTTTGTGTTTGAAAGGGAAACTCCTACAAATGCATATTCAATAATTTTGTAGCATTAGTGGTGGAGAATTTTAGCGACTCTTCTTGCAGTTTACATTACACCAGTAGATGGCGACAAGTGACTTAAGAGTTTGGTATGCATTTGTTTGTACATGTACACACAGAGAACCAATAAAATGCTCTATAATCCTTTCATTGTTCACTTTCTGCTGCCTTCCAGGTTCAGAGTGGGGCCCAGACTCCATTTAAGAAATGGCTTCTGAACTTTGCCATTGAGAAGAAATGTGCAGAGGTCAAGCAGGGCATTATCAGGAATGATAGCATATGGGACAAACTAATCTTTCACAAAGTGCAGGTATCCCCCACAGACCAGATGGGAAGGTTTTTGTATTTATTATTTAAGAGTGGTGTTCCTGTGAGGAATGGTTGTGGAAAATTTTGAATTGTCTTCTGCAGGAGTCCCTGGGGGGCCGCGTGAGGGTGATGGTGACAGGGGCCGCTCCCATTTCTCCAGCTGTGCTCACTTTTCTCCGAGCAAGCCTCGGGTGCCAGGTATGAAAGGAAGAGTATAATAACACCAAAAATCGATGAACTATATGGCTTCTGTTTTGGCTTTTAAAAGACAATATGATGGAGTGGTGCTTTATTGTGTACTTAATAAACATGGCCACTGTCAAAGCAGGGTGTGTATATATGTGTATTGATCTGGTGTCACAACGACCCAGTGCTGACCCCTTTATCACTGGCCTGCTTCCAGATATTCGAGGCATACGGCCAGACAGAGTGCACTGCGGCCTGCTCTTTCACCATACCGGGAGACTGGCATACTGGTGCGTTCCTCTAACTAAAAATTTCTTTTTTTTCTGTGTGTGAAACAGCACTTAGCACTGACTTATTTTATGTACTGTTGACTTCAGGTCATGTTGGAGTTCCCATTCCATGCAACATTGTCAAACTTGTTGATGTGGAGGAAATGAATTACTTTGCATCCAACGATGAAGGAGAGGTAATGGAACATCATTTTATAAACCATATACTAAAATGTCATTGAAACCTCTAATGGCTTTGGTGTTTGATTTTAGGTTTGTGTCAAAGGGAAGAATGTGTTTCGTGGATATCTCAATGACCCAGAAAAGACAGCAGAGGCTTTGGATAAAGATGGATGGCTGCACACTGGAGATATCGGCAAATGGCTGCCTGTGAGATCCCTAGGTTTCTCTTTCTTTAATAAGGCACCTTAGAAGGAAGGAAATGTACAGACCTTTTGTGTTGTGATATCAGCAGGCAGCCAAGGACAGAAAATCCCAAAACTCAAAGCTGAATACAATATGTGCATGATCTTTAGCTCCAAAATGAGGAAGAGGCTTAATGTTCTTGCGTTTAAATAATGTAACGGTAATAAACTCCAAGAAACAAGCTCATGACTCTGCTTTCCCCAAGTAAATGGTTAAATACTTTCATTCAGCAAGGATGCATTAAATTGATCAAAAGTAACAGTAATGACATTTATGTTTTAAAATATTTCTACAAGATTTGTTTCCATAGTTGTTTTCATCTGTGATAATAATGTTTCTTGTTGTTAGTTAAAAGTTATAATTATGTCTATCGAAGTTATGTTTTGTGTTCAATTTACCAGAGTGGAGTGCTGAAGATCGTCGACAGGAAGAAGAATATCTTCAAACTGGCTCAAGGCGAATACATTGCACCAGAAAAGATTGAAAACATTTACATTCGGAGTGCTCCAGTTGCCCAAGTGTTTGTGCATGGTGACAGCTTACAGGTGAAATTAATATGAATTCCTTGCTATTTCTGATGATAAAATTCTGGTTTTACATGTATAATTATTGTACATGTACAATTGAATGTGTCCAGTCCTCTTTGGTGGCCATAGTGGTGCCAGACCCTGAAGTATTGCCAGGATTTGCAGAAAAACTGGGAGTGAAAGGATCACTTGAGGAGCTTTGTAAAAATCAGGTATATTCACATCATATTTACATTTAAATCAGGTGTATTTACATACTTTACCGTCGAAAATACATACATGCAAGACTTATAAAAAAATTAGTCTGAAGGATTTCCGCTAGTTTACTTGTGTAACATTTGCAAAATAGTTACATGTTAAGTTTGCTCAATAATCTTCATTATTTTGTAGGAAATAAAGAAAGCAATCATCTCTGACCTCAACAAGCTGGGGCGTGAAGCAGGGCTGAAGTCCTTTGAACAAGTAAGCACTTATATGATCCGTTAGGCCATTATTATTATTATAAAGGGGAAAGGGAAGTGGTGTGTGGCCAAGTATGGTGACCCATACTCGGAATTTGTGCTCTGCATTTAACTCATCCAAGTGCATGCACACAGTAGTGAACATACACCCAGAGCAGTGGGCAGCCAATGCTGCAGCACCCAGGGAGCCAGGGGTTGGTGTCTTGCTCAAGGGTCTCACCTCAGTTGTGGAATTGAGGGTGGAGAGAGTGCCAGCACTCCCCCCACCTACAGTCCCTGCCAGACCTGAGACTCAAACCCACGACCTTCAGGTTACAAGGCCAACTCTCTATCCATTAGGCCACGACTGCCCATTATTATTACTATTATTAAGGAATAGTTCTCCCAAAAATGAAAATTTGCTGAAAGTAGATCCTGCTGATAAAAACATCACAATAATCCACAACACAACGCCATTTGATCAATTAATGTCTTGTGAAGCAAAAAGCTGCGGTTTTTGTAATCCATTAAGACATTTTTAACTTTTAATGAGACATCTCGTCTGAAGATATATGCACAGATCAAGCACCATTTACAATTGAAAACAGGCCAAAACAACTTTAAACAAATAAGTCGGTGGATTTTGATGCATCGTGTGGTTTTCTTTATGTTTAATTGAACGTCTAATATAGTTATATTCTCTTTTCAAGGTAAAAGACCTGTACCTGCATCCCGACATGTTCACTATAGAAAACGGTCTACTCACTCCAACACTGAAAGCCAAACGGGCAGATCTCACTAAATTCTTTAAAGTTCAGATTGAGAATCTTTATGCTAACATGTAGTGCATTAAAAAAAGCTGAGGATATCTTGCAGTGGACCATGTATTTATGAGTGCTGTTTGTGTTGTGATATTTTTCTACATTTGCTTAAAGATGAAATATTTTGTAAGCACTGTATCAATTTTAACTGCATGTATTAATCTGTGCCCAAGAGACTCTCATTGTCAGTCAAAAAGACATATGTTTTGTCTGGATGTATTATTATAAAACAAATGTACGAACAGCCTTAAAAGATTTAATGAATACCAAAGAATGTTCATTTATTTTATTTTCCAGGAAGAAAATGTGAAAACATTAATATGTCAATGTCAATACATCAATTAAATAAACAATTGTATTTACATACAAGTGCTTTGCGGAGTAGAAACAAATTTTGCTGTTGCTTTCCATTAAAAATACGAAGAAAATAAAATTACGAAATTACTATACAGATCACGGTTGTTTATTTGTCTCTGAAAACTTCAGCGAGGTTGACATCAGTTTTACAAAAAAGTAAGCCATCAAAAATCAAATAAAATTGTTATTTCAATTATATAAACAATTCAGACAATTTGCATGACAAAGACCTTGGAAAAAAAGGCTTTGCATAATCAATGTGGGCATCGACGAACAAGAGAGAGCAAGCGAGTAAGAGAAAGGCAAGTAGAAGAAATAATTTTCAAGTAAACATCTTAATAACCCCCTTTAAAGAATATACTGCCATATGCCCCGATCCCATTTTAATAAAACCCCTATTTCTTTCTCATTTGCCAGTTTCTCTGGCAGCTGTTCTTTGGAAATGAAATGTTATTAAGTTACGCAAGTGCATAACTTTGGGGTGTCTGTCAGTATCAAATTGCCTCAACACTTAGCGCTGGTGCCATTGAACAGCTTTACAAAAGAATCAGAAATAAATTTGCATCTCAGCAGGGTTCAGGCCCTAATATTAGGTCCTCTGTTCAAAGCGAGCTGTGAAATATATAATTCTATATCATTGTTCTTTCTTTTCTTCATTTGTTGAATTATTCGCTGAATCATAATGACACTTCTCAACACATCTGCGTGGAAACCATCCTCTAATTCGAACTTCAGCTATAGGGAGAGATATAATTTTAAACGTCAAACTTATGAAACTGATGATATTTAATTGCTGATTTTGATCACATAACATGTCGAAAACCTTACCTTTTGCCTGTTCCTCATTCAAAACTTTGTCTCCATACATCCACCACCTGTTGATTAACAAGAACATATTTTAAAAATGAACATATAAGAAAAAATTGTTACTCCAAAAAGTCCACAAAAAAAAAACAAAAACAAAAAAAAAAAACAAGAACACATATATATATTTTTTCTCCTAAAACAACAAGACCTAACAATTTTATATTATGGGGTTGGTTCATTTTTTTTTATGTTTTATGCTCACCAAATCTGCATTTGTTTGATCAAAAATACAGTTAACACAGTAAAATTGTGAAATATTATCACAATTTAAAATAACTCTATTCTATTTTAATGTATTGTAAAATGTAATCATTTAAAAAAAAAAATATTCCTGTGATGGCAAAGCTGAATTTTATCCATTACTCCAGTTTTCAACATCACATGATCCTTTAGAAATCATTCTAATATGCTGATTTGGTTCGCAGGAAATATTTTTTATTATTATCAAAGTTGAAAACAGTTGTGTTGTTTAAAAATTTGGCAAAAACTACAATATATCATTTTTTCTGGATTCTCTAATGAGTAGAAAATTCAAAAGAATGCATTTATTTGAAGTAGAATTATTATTATTTTTTTAACATTATGAATGTCTTTATTGTCACTTTTTTCATTTTAATGCATTCTTGCTGAATCATATAATTAATTTATTTAGAAATTAGTTTCACTGACCACAAACATTATATTATATTATATTATATTATATTATATTATATAACATAGCATGGCATAAAAACTGGCAAAACATGCTGGTCTAATAGCATGTGTGAAAATTAAAGTTAATATATATATGTGTGTGTATATATATTTATTTCAACAGTCCCCATTGGAAGCTATGGACCATTAAAGTGACTAAAACCAATGGCTCACTTTGTTCCTCTTGTAGCAAAGATGGTCTCCCCCTTTGTGAGTTTGATCCTGGGTTCCTCTGTACAAGGTGTCCTAAAGAAAGTGTTCAGTCCCTTTCCCAATGGGCAACAAGCACCATTGTAGTCTTCTACCACTCTGTACTCCACCTGTGAAGCAGATGGTCACCATTGTGTCAGTCATTTAGTAAATGCTGCCCTCTAGTGTTTAAAAGTGATTACAGCAATACTCACACTCCTCTGACGTTTATCATGTTTTTGCTTCAGCTGCTCAATCTGAATAAAGAGGAAACAAAAATATCTTTATAAACTGAGCTATAGAGCTGTATTAGACTGTAATATAATACTTAAAGGATGATCAGTTATATGTATTATGTTGAGTACATACGGTTAGGGTATACTGGTTACATTTCTCATGCACTGGCCATTCGATTCCATCTCCTATGGGGGTGCCGGACCAAATGAACACCTGCTTGAAGTTCTCCCATCTGCTGCCCAGGTCATAGGGGAAGATGAAGTCTTCACCTGTTTGGTAGTACTGGATTCTGTCTTTGGCCTGGGAACACAGAGATTATTGCTTTAATGTCATAAAACCAGAATGACATACTGAATTCAGAGGTGGTCTTTTGTCCTATCTCTCCATAAGCTCTCATCTAGCCACAAAGACCCAATAAATACATGATTTGAATGTTTATTTTGTACATGTGCATTTGGGGAGTTGACATGCAATATTTTGTGCTATATGCTAAACTCTATTTTAAACTATTTAAAACTTTTAAACTTGCTATTATTTTGTAATTATTATTACCTTGAATGAATGAATGAGGGATTTATACAACGCTTATAACCTTATGAATTTTAATATCTCACAATTGAAAGATTACATGGAATAAACACTGAACAAAATTATAAACGCAACACTTTTGTTTTTGCCCCCATTTTTCATGAGCTGAACTCAAAGATCTAAGACTTTTTCTATGTACACA
>JAFVLL020015860.1:0-33708 GCA_021397915.2 Tor tambroides | reverse complement strand
CCTAGTAAGAGCTTGATTAGCTGCTTCAGGTGTGTTTAATTAAGGTTGGAGCTAAACTCTGCAGGACACCGGCCCTCCAGGACCGAGTTTGGACACCCCTGTTATAGGGGATCAAATACTTATTTGACTCATTAAAATGCAAATCAATTTATAACTTTTTTTGAAATGCGTTTTTCTGGATTTTTTTGTTGTTGTTGTTATTCTGTCTCTCACTGTTCAAATAAACCTACCATTAAAATTATAGACTGATCATTTCTTTGTCAGTGGGCAAATGTACAAAATCAGCAGGTGATCAAATACATTTTTTCCCCATTGTATCATTCAAACATTATATGATCTCTGATGGCAATTTTTCAAGTACTGCATTAAAGTGTCATGAAACCTCCCTGTTTCAGCACTAGTCTTTCACACCTTGGATCTGAAAAAGACTCCAGAAATGGGCATGTAAAACTGTGGAAAAGTGACAGTGTAGAGGGTGGGAAAAGGGGAGAAAACAACCAATAAAATACAGACCTACAACACACTCATTATACAGACAAATGAATACTAAAATATCTTTAAAACAAAGAATAGGAGGCAGTTTACTCTTCTTTAGATTTTCAGTCTATATCATTGTTTGCTGTGTATCACAATATTCCATCGTGTCATTGCGTTCATGATCATGATGTATCGCTGTATCAGTGCCCTTATTTACATGTATTTCATTTGAAGAAGACATTATATGTGTGTGTACACGGTGCTGGTTCATGTTCAGAGCACGAGAGAATATGAAATGTGTTCACAAAACTTGAAACCAGTCTTGCTCCAGTCCGGATATTAACTATGATTCGCGCAGCAAGTGTTGCTCTCTCATGCGCGCTCCACGTGTTTTTACATGTTAAATATCGTTACAGTCATGTTTACAGAGGTGAACTGACAGCAAGGAAGCGCTTTCATGAGATTTGAATTCTCTGCTGTAATACAACCTCTTACATAATACAGCGCAGTGATTGGATCTTAAGAGCTCATTCCCATGAATAATACTGAGAAAAGCTCAGAAAACTGATGACGTAGACGCATACTCTCCAGCCACGGCAGCCATTCACCACTCCAATATACGTCACTTTTCATGACGTTGGTTCAACTTTGCTTTTTGAACCGGAATAACAAAATTGCTCCAAAAAATGAAAAAATAACCACTTTTCCCTTAATAATAGACATAATGAATGCTGTTGTTGTTTTAACTGATGTGCAGCCTGTTCATATATGTTAAAATCTCAAAAAATGTGTTTTAGGGTTTCATGACACTTTAAGTACTGCAGCTTTAAATCCAAAAAATTAAGCAACAAGACAAATAAGAGTTGATACAGCTTACCTCAGCTACAATGAGCACACCGTACTCGATTAACCTGGTGATAGCATCATGGAAGACTTGGTACAAAGTCTGACAAGGCTATAGAGAGTAAAGACAACATAAATACACTTGAATGATTCACCTGGGTACTTCTTTTACACAGTCTTTTTTAAATTGAAACATTAACCAGTGATAATGAGTAAACAAATATTTATTAATTTATTTATGCCTGTTTGTTTGTTAACTATTAGGACCCTGAATATTTTTGTGTAGTGACATTATCTACATCAATGGAGGCTCTCGGATCCAAGAGATTGCTACAGTGAAAACTCGACACTACATCTTGGTCGTCTGAAATGTTAGGGAATTTGCACTGGTTGCTCCACGTATTCAGGCAAGACCATAAATTGATAAGCAGATGCAGTGAGAGACTTCATAAAGAACACAGATTAAAGTGTTATTGTGAAAATCTGACCGAGTTAAATAAGATCAAATGTTTAAGAATGAAATGTGTTAAATGCGATGATTATTCATGAAATGTTAAATGTTTTATTTCTTCCTCAAATTCTAAATTGTTCACAATCTTGTTGAAGTTCCTTTGAATAGGTCATTTAAAAGGTCTTAAGCATTTCATTCTTTATCTTTAGAAGTTGAAGTATTTCATGCTTGAAGTTGAAGCTGATAATTTTGTTTGTTGGGGGGAAAAGGGAAATTTTGCAAGGGGGGAAACCCTAAGTCCTGTAAAATAATCTTTAAAAGGGGAAGTAAATGAGAAGCTCATTGCCAAGCAGAAAACTCTGTTTTGTTCTCATAAACAACAGCTTACAGAAAAAGGTAAATGGATATGTGAACAGGAAGTGAAAAAACATTTAAAGGGATTTATGCAAGCTTACGAATCCTGGAAGAAGGTGTCGAGCGAAGCTAAGATAGGATAAGACTTAAGGGATTCTGTGTGTGAAAAGATTAAACTATTCAAAATCAAACTACTCAAGGTGGATATGATTATGTAAATCAAACTTATGAAGTTCTTCAGTGTAATTCTCTTAAAACCTTAGATACTGTGCAAAAAATGGATGTTTGTAATACACTAACTACAGAAATATGTGATCTTGTCTTTAAACGATTTGAAGTTTGCCTAGATCAAATGACTTTTAATCTTACTTTTTTCATCAAAAAAATGCAATACAACCATTAGTATTAATTGACCTATCGGTAAGCCCCGCCCCCTTTACTTACTGTTGCTCCCTTGGACAAACAAACAGAGTTGCTCAATGTCTTACAATGACAGCAGCAGTGTGAAAACCTTGTCTCACCAAATGGGAATTAAATATTCCATGGAGTGATTTATAAAATATTTAAAAATAAATACGGTGGGTAACTCGAAGCGAAGTGAACATTGTCTTGAGATGTTGAAAAAGAAAATTAAGTTATATGCAGTGGTCGAATTGTAAAAAAAATTTGGTGTGGGGGGTGGTGGTCCTGTGGCTAATTTTACACAATGATTACAAAATTTGTCATTTTTAAAAAGGTTTATTTTTGATGAAAAATTAGCCTTATTAAATGAACTATTATTTATAAAAAAAAATTCCTTCTGGGGCCTGAAATAGAGGAATTTTGGTCAATATTGATAATTAATATTTTGCTGAATGTGTTTTTGTGCTGGCACCTAAATAAATATGACAATAAAACCGCCAGTAGGTGGCAGCAAGTCCCTGTTTTAATAAATGACTTACTGAATCATTCATGTCAAACGATTCCTTCAAAACGGCTGCTTCAAACAAACGAAACAAGTGAATGGACTGTTGAATCACTGGCTCACTGAATTCATTCAAAAACTGATTCATTCACGGAATGAAACACCTTGTTGCTATGCACTGTTGTATAAAACTAATAGCACATTTGTGCTTGCGGCCTTGCGCACATAAGCTGATATACAGAAAAGTACATTGCTTGAGCAATGAATATAAAAACGTAAAAACTCATAAATGGGTTTTTTTGTTTCATTGCTGGAATTCTAAGGGCATTCTAACTGTATTCTAATGGGCTTCATCGTGCAGTGAATGCTTTTGGACTCTCAAGACGTGTTTTTTTTTTTTCTTTTTTTCTCAGAGTTGGATAATATCAGCTCTCCTACAGTCACACATTCATTATGTCAGGAGAATGTCTTTAAGACATCTGGGGGAAGTCGTGGCCTAATTGTTAGAGAGTCGGACTCGTAATCGAAAGTTTGCGAGTTCGAGTCTCGGGCCGGAAGGAATTGTAGGTGGGGGGAGTGAATGTACAGCGCTCTCTCCACCCTCAATACCACGACTGAGGTGCCCTTGAGCAAGGCACTGAACCCCTAATTGCTCCCCGGGCGCTGGAGCAATGGCTGCCCACTGCTCCGGGTGTGTGTGTGTGTGTGTGTGTGCGCATTTGTTCACTACTCACTGTTGTGTGTGCGCACTTGGATGGGTTAAACGCAGAGCACCAATTTCGAGTATGGGTCACCATACTTGACAATACGTCACGACTTTAAATTCTAATCAAGGTAAAATCATACCTTCTGTTGTCTTCTTTTTAAAGGACCTCAAAAGTTGCGCTTGAACCATTTTGCGCGAAAAATGACGAAATTGCTTTCGCTTGTGCGCAACTAGTTACAGTACCAAGTTCTGATTGGCCAATCGCCATTATTTAGCTCGTAAATGATCGTAAGTACAGAATTTTAACATTTCATGTGCATGATTGTGTATTTACTTAATACACAAAATTAATAATCCAAAGGGGATGGTAAGGGGGGATGGTGGTTTTACAGAGGGGATGCTTTTTGTCATTTTTTTCGACCCGGGGGGATGCCATCTCCCCGCATCCCCCCTCAATTCGAGCCCTGGTTATATGTTGTTCATGTTGTTTTTTTAAATCGCATTTTGAAATATGCGTATCCCCTGAGATACCTGAGAAGGGATTGCTACAATTGTCATTTTTAATGTTGATCTATGTTGTCAAAAGTTTCAAGTAAGCGTTTGAAAAGTTTTGCTTGACATTATAATCAACCACTAGATGGTGGTCATGCTGCTTAAGTGACAGTGGTGTGGAGGCATACCAGCGCTACTGCCACCTCATTGGACAGAAAGTGGGAGAGGCCTGCAGCTCTGCGGATCAGTCTCTCCTGGCTGAGCAGCCTGGATGAAGAATTCTGCTCACTCACTGAAGTTGCAGATTGCTCTCTCAGTAGGGCCAGCGCGCTGCAAGCTAACACACATACACATGCATACAGTTACAGTACATACAGTTTGTCATTCTTAAATAGTTCAAAAATACACACACACAGTGTACTTCATCTGTTGTGTCATCCTCAGTCATAATTATATGCAGTACTAGGTAGTAACTGATTACATGTAATCTGAATTATGTAATCAGACTCCAAAACTTAAAGTTATATTACATTTGAAAATATCTGTATGTTTAATTCTCTGATGTTAGTTAATGGTCACTTTAACTGATTTTCCTTTTTTAATGTCCAAGTGTTTTATATACTGATTATTATTATTATTATTTTACATTTTTATGATAAATTATTTAATTAGCTTTTTATTAACTCCTACACCCCCTGGAGTTCCTTCACAAACCCCAGTTTTGGTTTTGTTGATTATAAATATATATTATATTTATTTTAAATAGATTTTTTAAATATAGTTTATGAAATTTTCATATAGAATATTTTTTTCTGATATGATATTATACAAAATTATCGTATACAAGTCTTGTGATAAATGAGTTAGGTTAAAATGAATCTAAAAGTAAACAAAATGTGCAATCTAACAGATTACATTACTAAAAGTAATATTTTTGACAAGAAATATGTAATCAGTAACAGATTAAAATTCGTAAATAATCTACCCAGCACTGATTATAATTCTTCATGAATCCTATATGTATATGTGTGTGTGTGTGTGTGTGTGTGTGCGCGATATACAAGATTAACTGGTAGAAATTTGTCAACCTGTAGATATTTTAGACTGTCGTCTCTATCTTGATTACACACTCACGTGACTTTGCTGTGCTACGTGGTTGCGAAAACGTATTTTTTCCACGTTTTTAAAAACAAGTGATTTGAAGCCACTGAAACGCAATCAGCAGTGAAACAGAACTCATTTCGCTACATGCACGATGTCTGAGAGACCGTTTCTGAGCACTGTCAGAGACGCACATGCACATGAAGAGCGCAGGCGTACTGAACAGTTATTTTTGCTCGTCTTTGCAAGTATCCTCGTAAACGATAATTTAGGTCTTAAGTGAAAGCAAACAACTGAGAAAGAAAACACATACTGTACATTGGATCTGGGCAGCTCTTAAAAATCTTAGACAGCAGTCTAATATTCCTGCTGTCTGACATTCATGTTAATCAAACAACAAAAGAGAAAATATCTCACAGCTCACTTTAGTAACTTTAAATAAGGAGAAATATATATTTACACAGTGAAAAATATGCAGTGTTTTTATACATTTAATTACTTTATACAATGTATGTAGCATTTTTTATTTATTTGTTCTACTGTAATTTTTGTCCAATTGCTTGTAATTAGTTTCTTATTCCTATTTAATCGCTGACTCTTTACTTGTCTTCAGTGAGCTTGAGTTTTTTGTTGTTGTTGTTTTATTAAAATTTAAGCTAGTATTAATTTTTTGTGATACTGACACTTGTAGTGCCAAGAATTATGACATTTCTATGGTATCATAAAGGCTTTATTTAAAGCATGAATTATATATATATTGTGATGTATATCGATACCGTGAAATAAAATTACTCATATAGTGACATTAGATTTTGGTCATATTGCCCATCCCTAGCGCGTATGAGGGGCATCAAAACCTCAGTAGCTCATAATAGCGTGAAATAATATTTGCATACAGAATCAGGGCTCTAGACTCATTCTTCCCACTGGTCGACTTTTTCAGTCGGTTGCACAAGCACATGATTTGTTCGCAATATTTTTTTTTCTTTTGCTGCATCATGGGATTAATCAATGCATGCTGATGAACTTTTATCATAGTTTATATCCTAGTTATATGGTAATGAAATGGTTAACATTCAACCCGTTCTTTTTCATCAGTAGCCTATTTGTGATTTGAATTTTGTGAACGGGAGTTCCTCTTTTGCTATGATATAGGCTAAGCTGGGCTTTGGATGTTTTCGCTTTCGAATTCGCGATCTTGTTGTCACGTTTTACAAGAAAAGATAATTGTCTGTTTTGCTTACATCTATACACCTTTCACTTTTTAAGACTAAAACAAAAGATGGATTTATTGTTATTCTTAATTAAAAAACAACAACAATAAATCAGTAAGCTACACTGACAAACTAGCTTACGTAAGGTTTATTAAAAAAAAAAAAATGAATAAGATTGAGGCATGGCATAGCCTACACCACATGCTGTATTATATACCGACTAATAAAAGTACAGAATGTTTAGCAAACACTGAGGAATGAAATAAAAAGAAAAAAAGAAAAAGACAGCCTCCATAGCGTAACGTGAGGTAAACAGCAAAGATATCAAGTTTTTCAAAATGAAAACAATAAGAAAAGTAAAACTAAACTGGCTGTGGTGACTGTGCTTACATGTTTTTTTTTCCCACAAGAATACCAACATATTTACCACCTCGGTCTTTTACTTTACATTAGCTTGAAAACCAAATCCTCCGTCTGCCATCATTTCTTTAATATTGTGCCATTTTTTGCCGTGCGCGGCACGCACCTTCGTACTCGTGCTGACGCGGCGAGTATAAACCAGGCTCTACACCTGAAGCGCTCTCACTGACAGCACCTCTCTTCACTTGATGAGTGAAATCTAACTCCTATGGCGTATGGCCGGGGTCATTAATATTACGCTGTTACATGCACTCGTCTCACTGAACCTGCGTCTGTCGAACGTGACGTCTGCGCCTTCCACATTACAGTTTGTCTGCCTGAACGTGACGTCTGCGTCTGCTGCAAGGGTTTCCAGCACTTTCCATACACTTATTCATGCTTTATTATTCCTATTCATTCTCTATTATTGTTTTACTCCTCCTCAATTTTGTTTAATTAGCTATTAAGTGCTATTTACCTTTCTTATGTATGCTACAGCTTATTCCAAATTGTAAATACTAATTTGTACAAATGATATTAAAATCTATGTATTTATTATAATTTATTACAATAATAAATATTTTGGAGTGGCAATGAGTTTCAGACTTTTTTTTTTATTTTTTATTTTTTAAGTACTTAAATCTCTGAAACAAAGGACGGCTTACATTTTTTTTTACATTTGCATGTATGAATATGATATTTTACCCAAAAATAAAACAAAGTTGACAACATTTAACAAGGGAGAATTTAAATCACATTAAAGAAAATATATCCTGCAAAACAAATGGAGCAATTGTTTACATTACTGATAACCAATTATGAATATCAAACCAGAATTTAGAAGTAACATCTCAGTAAAGGAATAGATGATCAAGTGTTTGAGGAAAAGAATAAGAAAAACCACATGAAAATTGAAATCTTTTCTGTATAAAATCACTAACAGGGTAAATCCTAAACATAATTCTGTAATGTGTCTCCTTAACCTTTGGAGCAACTGTAAGATAAAAGGTAAAACATTTATATCTTACTGAAGGTTAAAATAGCACTGATAATCTCCTGTAGCTATGTTTAAATTCTTTATAAATAAGTTTGTTAATACACACTTACTATGGAAGAGATCTATAGCCTCTATATTTCCCCTTCTCCCAAAACAGCTTATACAGCTGTTATTAAAATAGTTCAGTTTTGTATGTAATGAAAAAAATATTATGTTTAGAAAAACGTTTGGAGCATTTTTTGTTCGTTAAATGTAAGTTGTTTTTTTTAACGTTTATGACTAAGCGGCCAGCGGCAGACAGTGAGCTGATCATAGCCTATGTTTGATCAATTTAGCCTTCTCAAATCATCACGACTAGCCTAAAATAAAATCTATAAAACAGTTCAAGCATATCACAGTGTTAGTAGTTTAAATGTTTAACCTATATAAATGTGCGCGCTGTTAGACGCATATCCAACAGTTTGTGCTGAGAGTGGAAGCTGAAGCGCGCTCTGCAGGACATGGAGGTGCCAGCGTGATCACCTGCATCTTTTTTCCTACAGTAGAAACAGCTTAAAATATGCTGCACTTTTTGCTCATAAAGGTAAGAGTAATACATCATTCGGAACTGTCTACTTTTATTTGTGTGCATTCACAATATCAACAAAACGTTTCGCTTTTATAAAATAAATAGGAAAACAGAGGATGCGCTTTCTGCCGGAGCGCTTCACAATGATGAACCGAAACTCAGCGAATTGACTCACAGAAAGCTTTAAATTACTGTTTAAAATGAAATAATTCAAATCGAAAGCAAAAACTCTTTCATTATGTAATCCTTAAAGATGCATTTCTCTCTAAAGGCGCATCTAATGAGAAGATGGGGAGTCATTTTTCATCACCGTCTAAAATAGGATATAAAAATAAGGAAAAGCCTAAAACAGGCCCGATTATAATTAGCATTTTATTTTATAGGCTAATTGTATACAATTAAAAAATTAAAACACAAAAATAATGGCATAGCCTATATGTAAAACTTTGTCCTACTATAGCTGCTTATATTTTCTGATTTTTATGTTGCTCTGTCCTGAATACCTTAAAATTTAAAGGATTTGAATTTTGTTTATAATGATTTTATTGGTTTGGTAACAGCCCCAAATGTCTTATTATTCTAATTCACTTTATTGATTAAATATAAGAATTTGACGCAAAAGATAATGCACACTTCTAGAAAAAAAGGCTTTATAAAAGTAAAAATGCCCATAAAGGGTAAAAATAACTTTTGTTGGAAAATATTAATTTCTATCACTGCTGTGAACTGACCACACAGAACATGAAGAACATCAAAAACTTTAGGAGTCAGCTGTCCACGCCAGTCCTGCAGCGCAATACACTCTGATTATCGTTATGGATAAAATCCCAGAAAATATCGAGATATCATTTTTGTCTATCGCACACCCTTATATTTAATTGCTTGTTTGGTACACATAGGCCTAATTCACTGATCATCGTAAAATAAGCTTTTACCTTAGAAATAGCCTAGGTTTTCTCAATGACAACGAGGACATGACAAAAAATAGGTGAATCATATTTATATAAGATTTTATTTATTTAGGCTATTTATTTATTGAAGGGGCGGGGTCTGGTTAATATTGTGAAATATCATTGCAATTTAAAATAATGGTTTTCTATTTTAATATACTTAATATATTTATTTCTGTGATGCAAAGCTGAATTTTCAGCATCATTACTCCAGTCTTCAGTGTCACATGATCCTTCAATGTACTGTCAACGTCGGAAACAATTGTGCTGCTTAAAGTTTTTCTGTGATATTTTTGCAGGACTGATTGATTGAATCCTGGCAGATTATTAGTCAAAATATAGAAATTGTATCAATTTAACATTATTGCTGAATAAAAGTAGGCTCTTTTTTTTCAAAACGAAAGGAAAATGAATAATAAGTGTTGTCCTTTTATTCTTCGAAGAATCCTAATGTTTTAAACGTAAAATAAAGCAAAGAAGAGAGGCGCTTGAAAAACTGAACGTTAATCAGGCATAATGTATTTTTCTATGTATTTGTCTATTATTTTATTATTATTTCACAGCAACAGTCTCAGATCTAACAGATGATTGCGATCAACGGGTTGGCCATCACTGATGTGCTGTTGGCTACATTAAAAATGTAAAAGATAAAAGGATTTCAAAAAGGATTTCATAAAACTAAATGACGTGTATACCTGTAAGCAACACAACTTCTCTAAAGGATTCCTTTCGGAGACATTTGTTATTTATATGTTATAGACTTTTTATACTTTTGTTACCTTTATACTTTTACAATTAGTGTAATAAAAATAAATGTCTAAAAATATGTCTAAATTATTAGTATATATTAATATATTTATATTTAATATGCACAGGATTAATGTGTATTGTACAAGTTAGCCAGGGAAAAGACAGATGCACTAAAAATTGCAACAACAAAAAAAAAGACAGACGAAGACGTCACGTTACAAGTCAGACGCAGATGTCACGTCCATTGAGAGGAATGAATGAAGAGCAAGTAAATTGTGCATTCGCTCACACACTGCACTGAGCCGTGTGAGCAGCGTATTATGATACGTGTTAGTGAAAAAGAAAAAAAATTTCACAGCCACACGTGAATCACGCGTGACGTCTGGCTCGACACTTCACTGCCACACGTGATTTACGTGACATCTACGTGACGTCTACGCCTCGTCTGCGTCTTAAATTGTATGGATTAAATAGCAAAAAAAATAAATAAATCAATACGTCAGTGAGACGTTCAGTGAGACGAGTGCATGTTATAACGTTATATTAAAGAGCTCATCGGAACGCTATAGACTCCTGCTACAATGTGCCGCGACTAGGGTGGAACGCTTCGTGGAAAAAAAAAAAATTTAACCGTACGGTTCTCCACACACGGTTCAGCACGCGCTAGGACCGCGGTTCAACATAAATCTGACAACGCATCTGCAATATGGTTTGTTATAAATAACATTTTGTTCGCAGTCTAGAGCCCTGAGAATCGAACTGTGATTTCAAATATAAACAGTAATTAAAGAGGCAAACATACATATTTAAATTATTATATAAATATAGTTAAATTATGACTTGTGGGATCTTAGATCTTATACCTATAATGGCATCAGTGATGAAGACGTGGAAAAGGCCGTTGCTGTAGAAATTGAGCTCAAAGAGTGCAGGAACAGTGTTGCTAGGGGCGATGATGAACTCTGTGTTTTTGTTGGTGCTGGTGACATTCACACAGTTTCCCAGAAGGCTGAGCGCATGCATGACCACATCTTCCGAGTTCCCAGAAAAACCCAGGTCGAAGTCCCGTGACAAGATCTCTTCCTTCATATTGAAGAAATCCTCCACCAGTTTAGACAGCAGTACGCCCTGTCCCATTACAAACATGTTACAATGATTATAAACCAATAAAACGGACTGAAGAATGAAGAGTTGCCATGATGTGTGCTGCATAGCATGTGAGGACGGTGCTTACCCGTCTGTGCCGATACAGGAGGAGACAAGCCACAATATGAGTGGACATGATTGCTGATGACTTGCTGGCGGCTATGGGAAACACAGAAGCCAGTAATCAGATTGACAGACAATTAAAGTGGTTTAACTGAGGCAAACTACAAGAGATGGCAAAAAAATCTGACCCTCAAGGATTTTTCGATGTCAGAATACAATACAATACATGTAGAGACAAATATAAACAGCCATTTGGGAGCTGACTTTTGAGAAAATTCTAAATCCTGTGGCTCAAACAGTCCTCATTTATGTCATTTCCACAGAAATTGTACACTTCACCCTTAAATTCTCTGATGAAGGGAAATGAAAGGACACTATTTAAATTCATAACTGCATGATCTACAAACTCCATGACATTGTCTGTGAGCTTAAAAACATCTGAAAGTATCTGAAATATGCTGTATGAAGAAAACACGGTCACTTTGGAGCAGAAAACCAGGTTCACGACAGTGTGTATATTAAACATTCAAAAGCAAGCTGCAATTCCACCTCAGAGTGCCGATTCTCTGACCTCCTGTCCTCAAAAATCAGCACCAACAGGGCATTCAAACACTGGAGAAAAGTGACTGGCCAAAAGCAACACATCACCATGGTGAGGACTGTGACCAGAAGTAACCTACATAAACTACATCAGCTGTAGATAGATAGAACATGTCTGAAGCATATTTCACTCCAAAATCAAAATAATAAATATAGTTTATATATATATATATATATATATATATATATATATATATATATATATGAAAATAATTTGTACAAAGACAATTAAAGAAAATGAAATGGTAATGGTATTATATTTTAGCACAGTATTTTAATAAAGGTAATGCAACAAACAACATATTTAAATTGTATTTATACATTTTCCTGACATATTGATTCTAATTATTGCATTACAGTAATGAGAATATAACAGGGATCACTGAGAATAATGAGGGGGAAAAAACTGGGGAAAATGTACATTGATTTTCATAAAAATAACAGGTCCTAAAATTTTCCTAAGATCTTCTTATATCTATCTTGTGAAATATTAAATTCAGACATGTTCTTGTAAGGCTTTGTAAAATTCACCCACTAGTTGTTTGATGATGGCCTTTGGTTTTCGATGGGAATTATGATGTTACAAAGAGCTTTTTTGTATCTTTTTTGATATGAACAATGAGCCCATGTATTCAGATTTTTATTTTGTATGTCAATGATTCTGTAGGCCATGATATAAAAGCAAGATTTCCAGGCAGGTGAGAGATGAGCAGGATTGCCATTTTTCATTTTACAATTTCTGACCCCACATAAACAGCGATTTTACCCAATCCACCACCCTCATTGCTTCAAAAATCAAATCACCCACTGCTGAAGAAACTATTCATGTATCATGGCCTTTTAAGTGCCCTTACTGAAGAGAACGTGCTTGGCCAGGTTAGCGATGACCTGCCTCCTCCAGGGCTCATCTGACAGGTCTCTAGAATTCAGATGATCCTCTTCTTCTCCATTAAAAACAGCCTGATCAGGTCTGCAAAGAAAAAACATTATTGAATATAATCCCATTAGCCACACACATCTTTCTGCATACCAATAAGCAGCAGTCCACATGATTATGTTGGTTGCTGGCAGTCTAAAAGCCGTACTGTGCAGCGACGATGGTGGGAAGAAGGATCTGCTCAAGTGTGAGAGAGGCCTGGAGATGGCGACTGCGCTGTGTGTCCAGGTACTCCTAAAGCAATGGACAAGAAAAGTCCAGACATTAGGGGAGAGATCTGCTATGTATTCAGCCAAAATGAGATCAGATGACCTGCTCTGACCTTCAGGGAGAAGGGCTGTGTGAAATCCACACGCACACAGCCATAATTCTTCCGGAGCATCCTGAACACGCCACAGGCAATTCCCCACAGACTCTCATTTTTCTTGGGTTTGCCCTGAAGTGAGGAGAACAGCAGGAACATTAAGCAAAGACTGATGATAAAATGCAGAATAATAATTAAAAAAAAAAACATTTGGTAGTGAACACAAAAACAACAGTTTTCAGTTAAAAGGTGCATAGCATGAAAATAGGCTTTTCCTTTAATGTACTACACAGACCAGAGTTACATCAGTTACATTATATCAGTTATACTGGGATATTTAGTCGTAAACACTACTTTCTACCAATTTTTAGATTATTTTTGTCTTTCATTTTTTAATACAATCACATTAGTAATAACAACAACAACAACGACTAGTATTACTACAATTATGTAAAAAATTCAACAAAATAAAATCAAAAAAATCTGTTCCATGTTCCATAAGATTATTTTTTATTTAGTTTTTATATAATTAACTATATTTTTTTTTTAAATTAAGCTAAAATAAAAACACTGTAATCTTTTATGAAACATGGAACACAAACAGTTATATAAAAATTTAAACAAAAATACTTTTCCATAATCTTTTATGGAACACAAAACTTGTCTCAATTTATTATTTTTTATATATACATATACACACACATATATATATTATATATATATATATATATATATATACACACACACTCTTTGACCCACTGATTTTAAATTCTATGGGTCAAAGAGTCTGTTTTTGATACAATATGAGTGAAATTAATATCGACTTCCTGTGGGATATCACCACATACCAGCTGCTCACTGTTGTAGTTTCCCTCTATAATGCGGTCATAAGAGATGCCTACAGGCACGATCAGAACATCGGGGATGCTGTTGGCACAGAGTGCATCAACCACGATTGAGAGCATGCCCGCACGTGCTGGAGATGGCTTTCCACTGCGAGAGCGTGTGCCCTCTAAATACACCTCCAAAAACTGCTGCTGCCGCAACAACTCTTCTGTATACTGAAATTGAGAGGAGAACAGAAGATTAAACCACAAAACGAATATTACAATCCTTAAGATCCATGACCCACCCTTTGCAAATTCCCTGCAATTAAAGCAGCCCATTGTGGTAATGTGGTGCTCAACAGGAGACAGCATGAATATTGCAGGAGTAATCCATCAGCTTCCTGTGACAGCCACCTCTAATCACAAGCTTCTCTACAGTCGCTACAATGACAATCACCATGTCATTTTAACTAAAGCACTAGAGCAGACCATGCTCCGGTTTCCTGTTGCTCACAGAATATTTCCTACCTAGGGCTGTCATCGACTAAAGATTTTTCTGGTAGACTAGTAGTCGTTCATTTTAAGCGATTAGTCGACTAATCGCAAGTTTATATTAATAACCCATATAATTCATAATAATGAGTCTTTAATTGCCAATAGCCCATCAGCACTCAAGCGCACACATAAAGCTTGCCAAAGCGCACCGGTTGAAGTAATGATTATGAATGTGTCAGGGAAAAAAATATAAGAAGGCTGCCTTAAAGGGTTACTCCACCCCAAAATGAAAATTTTGTCATTAATCACTTACCCCCATGTCGTCCAAACCCGTAAAAGCTTCATTCGTCTTCGGAACACAATTTAAGATATTTTGGATGAAAACCGGGAGGTTTGTGACTGTCCCATTGACTGCCAAGTAAATAACACTGTCGAGGCCCAGAAAAGTATGAAAAGCATCGTCAGAATAGTCCATCTGCCATCAGTGCTCTTCTGTGTCAGCCGTGCCACAAGGATACGTCTTCTACATTTGTTTACGCTTTGATTTGAATGAAAACTGCGTATCCGGTATGCGGCTGACACAGAAGAGTGTACGCTGCTTGCGTCCAGCGGATATGAACTGAACCAGAGGAGACGAATTGTTGAATAAAGTCGTTGTTTAGTTTTCTTTGCGCAGAAAAAGTGTTCTCGTCACTTCATTAAATTCAGATTGAACCACTGATGGCAGATGGACTATTCTGACGATGCTTTTCATACTTTTCTGGGCCTCGACAGTGATTATTACTTGGCAGTCAATGGGACAGACACAAACCTCCGGGTTTTCATCCAAAATATCTTAAATTGTGTTCCAAACATGAACGAAGCTTTTATGGGTTTGGAACGACATGGGGGTAAAGTGATTAATGACAAAATTTTCATTTTGGGGTGGAGTAACCCTTTAACATTATAACTAGGGTTGGGCCGACAGATGATGCCATCGTCCATCAATGATGGCTGATAGACATTACGATGTTGAGCCGGCATCGTGGTCCCTCCGCCCAGTACCCCCCGCAATCTGCCGCATCCCAGTACCGTGTTCGGAAATAAAATGACGTGTACTACAGAACCCCTAAAGGGAATAAATACAAGATGGGAGGAAAATATATATTTTAATACCTTCTCTCACAGTTTTATCATTATCATTAGCTAATTAATTAAACTGTATATAAAATTGTGGGCATCAGGGAGCCGCTATTATGCCTGGCACTGAAACTGCTTTTGAATGCGCGATCGCTTTTTAGTTTCACTTTCACTTTCGAGATTCGCGATCACACGTACTCCGTTTATACTATGGGGTGGCAGTACTTACCACACATTTTACAAGATTAGATTGTCAGTGGTGCTCAGGATCTGCAAATCATTCGCCACTGTCCTCAGTCATCTCTCCTTACTCTATGTTGTAAGTGAAATTTTTTGTTCATGTAATGTAACAGGCAACCATTAACAATCGTTATTTTTTTCCGTAGCTTTCTGAATACGGATTCACGCTTCGGGCACACCCCCTCACCCTCCCCCCCCATGACGTCATCGTCCATCACGATGTTTCACTGTAGACATCGTCCGATGCCAATTTTGTAGACGTTGCCCAACCCTAATTATAATAATCCATTAATAAGTGCTTTCTGTATTTTCTGCAGTGCAGTTTTCTGCAGTGGACGTGTACGTTTCATACAGATTACATAATCTAAAAGTATTTGTTTTCCATTTGAATTGGTTCATTTAAAAGTAGACATTTTCTATAGATATATTTTCATGTCTGTGAGGCAAAGAGAGTTACGGTTATTTTTTATTTTTTTTGACGCACTCAAGCTCACAGAGACCGAGATGGCAGAAAGAGCCCTCTTTGCTTTAATTATTTTACAAAGCACAACGTTTTGTTATGTTTGTTGTGAGTGCACACAAAGGAAAGTAGATCTTTTACAGATTCGAAAGATGTATTACTCTTATCTGTATGAACAAAAATGATGGAATATTTTAAGTTAAATGCAAATGATCGCACCAGCTGTCATGCAGTGAGCACATTACTGTTCAGCTTCCACACTCTGCACAAACACTTGAATAGTGCACATTTTTCAAGGTTAATGTTAGAGGGAGTGGCCATGTAATGTTGGTGCTACTCACACGTTTCAGATGACAAGCCACATTTGAGGTCGACGATTGAAAGGAACGTTTGCGTGTCCTGACCAATGTACTGTAATCACCACATAGACCAGCTGTTAATAATCTGTTCATCACGGAGTGTGTGACTTCGCCACTTCGTGTGGGTTTTTTTACTGCGATTAAGCGACTAATGAAATTTTAATCGACTTATGCTGCCTTCACGTGCTAACAGAATTATCGTAAATACGAGTTTCCTAATCGGAAATTGGATGTGAACGGCCTCTCAAGCCATATTTACTACTGGGAAATTCGGAAATAATTTTGATACCAGAGTTTCTGAGTTGGGCGGGTCATAAATTTTAAACATGGTGGAGGGGACAACCATTGCTGCTGTCAATGCTGTTCTCACAACAACTACATCCTTTTGTCTTGTTGCTAAAGTAGCGCATTTATAGGCTACATATGGATGATCATTTGAAGCATATTGTATGTTTTATAAGCAGTGAAATAAGCATGTATTTGACCGAAATTCCAGAATTGTCAGCAAACTGCATGTGTCGCGGGGTGAATGTTTATATGATTGTCAACCAATGGGATGTTACATTTTATTCTTTCTGACATTAAAGCACTTGAATTCGACAAGTTCGTAATCACGACTTCATAAGTGGGAAATAGGACATTTCCGATAGCACGTGAAGGCAGCATAAGCCTCTTCTGGTCAACTAAAGGTTAGTCGACTATTAGAGGACAGATCTATTCCTACCACACACAGCCACATTCATACTTTTTTTTTTTTAAATAGCCAAACCGAAACTCCAAGTCATTTTCTCCGAAATAGACAACATTTACCAGAGGTTTGACCCAAAACTTTTGAACCGTAATGTATGCGCATTTATAGTAAGAGTTTGGTTCCTCTGAAGGTTTTTTCCCTTCAGTACCTAAAATCTTAGGTAGTTTCCTTGCCACGTTTTCACCGTGGGCTTTAGGACATTAAGGTACAATTTTCTGTAAATCTGCTTTGAAACTTATGATCTAACACCACTATACAAGTTGATTTTAAATCTCTGTGGACTTACTGCATGTAACAGTGATCTGTATAACACATCCTTCTTCCCGTCTGAAGTCTCATCCAGTTTACGACGAATGAAAAATCCTCCGAGTTTCCGTATTAGTGTGCTAAGGAAGTACAATGCATACATACCTTATGTTATATTCATATATCAGTTTGACTGTCTATTGTCGAAATACAGTGTATCTTAAAAAATAACAAGATCATCATGACTTTGTACCTTAAGATGGGGATGTTAAGGTTGTTGCCAGCTGCGATGTGAGGGGCTTTGATGTTATGACAAAACAGGATGAAGGTGATGAGCAGGTAGTCTATGTGAGACTTGTGAACAGGAAGGAAGACCAAGGGAACATTGTACTAGAAGACACAAAATAAAATGTTTGTTATACTTCTAGATAACTGTATAAATCTACACCTGTAATTGTCCACCCATTATATTACATTAAATATAAATAAAAAAGGTGGTGGATAAACATTGTTTGTTAATGAACTGTTTATCTGTATATCTTCTTGTAATAAGTGAGCTTGTCAACTGATGGTTTTATCTGTGGCTGTTTTGGGAGTTGTTACAGTATGTGTGGTAATGCAGATAAGAAGAAATGCCCATGTTTGGTGGGAATAGGCCATGTGGATGTCTGACCTCAGATGCTGCTTTCTTCACCATCTCCAGCTGACCTTTATGGATCTGAATGCTCCAGAAGAATCCATTAAACAATTTCAACAACACCCATCCTGTTAATCTAAGAGACATACAAGAAAGAGAGAAGATGCAGGATTTGTTTCTAATCAGTGAATAAATTACAAAACCAAAATGATATTTCTCCTTAACAATATAAAAATTTATACTATTTAAAATTTAAATGTTTCAATTTTGATTCAGGAAAGACACCTTAAATCTATCAAAAGTGAGAGTAAAGATTTTTACATGGTTACAAAAGATTTATATTTTAAATAAATGTTGTTCTTTTGAACTTGAAAAATCCTGAAAAAATATATCGACAAAAATATTAAATCAGCACAACTGTTTTCAACATTGATAATATGAAATCATCTTAAAGGGTTAGTTCACCCAAAAATGAAAATTAGCCTGTTTTTTACTCACCCTCGAGGCATCCTAGGTGTATATGACTTTCTTCTTTCAGACGAATCCAATCGGAGTTATATTAAAAATTGTCCTGGCTCTTCCAAGCGTCATCATTGCAGTGGGTGGGTGCTTTTTGTTCTACAGTCCACAAGACGTCAAATAAAAAGCACGCATCCATAATAAAACGTGCATCACACGGCTCCGGGGTGTGAATAAAGGCCTCCTGTAGCGAATCCATGCATTTTTGTAAGAAAAATATACATATTTAAAACTTAATAAACACTTTTCTATCACTTCACCTAACTTTCATATGCGGAAACCATTCGGGCGGATGACGTAAGACGTGGGCGTTGCATGATTAGTGACGAACTCAGAGAGAACAACACAAAACGCTAGTCATGAATTAGAAGTACAAACCGAGGATTTGTAAAGAAAAATGTCAGAGGATTTCGATATAACCCAAAGGAGACTGGTTTTCCTTTGCTCAAGAAAGGAATCTTTGCTTCATTTGCTCCTGTAAACAAACTTGTGAGACTAGCATATCTCATAGGCGCACGCACGACGCATACGTGCTACGTCATCCCAGAACGGCTTCCGTGTATGACAGATAGCGGAAGTGAAAGAAAAGTGTTTATTACGTTGGAAATATGGATATATTTCTTACAAAAACGCATGGATTCGCAACAGGAGGCCTTTATTCACGCCCCGGAGACGTGTGATGCACGTTTTAATATGGATGCACGTTCCTGTGGACTGTAGAACAAAAAGCACCCACCCATTGCAATGATAATGCTTGGAAGAGCCAGGACAATTTTTAAAGTGCCCCTATTATGGATTTTTGAAAATTACCTTTCATGCAGTGTGTAACACAGCTATAAGTGAATGAAAACATCCTGCAAAGTTTTAATACCTGTTAATATCTGCTTCTGTCTGCTAATCAAACAACACCACAGCTTTAACAAAGATTAATCTGTATTTAACTTATGCAGTAAGTATTATTGTGTTGTTTTACACTTAATTTGTACATTTCTGCACCTGAATACTACTGTTACTGACTTTATTTATAATTTTATGTTGTAGGCTGTTCATCTGTGCTTGTAATTTGTGTAATTGTTCTTGTTTTATTACGGACTTTAGTAGTTAAGCTAGTAGTTTCTGCTGGGGTATAGAGTAGACGTACTTAAAGTAAGCTTTTAGTAATTAATGAAAAGCAAACTTTTTTTTTTGCTGATCCGAAAAATAATCCGATCCGTGACTCAAAATCCGTAGTATGATCCGAACTGTGAGTTTTGTGATCCATTGCACCACTAATGTCAACCTGTTGCTGGGGACTCCCAAAACCAAAATATGAACCTTTCATAACCCATAATAGGGGCACTTTAATACAACTCCGATTGGATTCATCTGAAAGAAGAAAGTCATATACACCTAGGATGCCTCGAGGGTGAGTATAAAACTAATTTTCATTTTTGGGTGACACAAAGCACCAATAAGCACCGATCAGCATATTAAAATGATTTATGAAGGACCATGTGACACTGACAACTGGAATAATGGCTGCTGAAATGTTTTTGAGAATTCAACTTTGCCATGACATAAATAAATTACATTTTAAAATATGATAAAATATAAAACGATTATTTTAAATTGTAATAATATTCCAAAATACTACCGTTTTACTTCATTTTTGATAAAATAAATGCAGCCTAGTTTTAATCAATATTATTACAATAATAGAATTGATAGTTATTCCATAAATATTAAAAAAGTAAATTTGCATTTAAATTCATTGGTTGTTTTGTAAATTGTAGCTTTGCTCATGGAGCATTTTGTAAAAAATTTTACCTGATGAAGGCAGGTGAGATGTTGGCAACCATTTCCTGCAGGAATCCTCTGGTCTTCCGTCGAACTTTACTGACAGCTTTGGAATCCACTCCAGACTCTGCATCTGTGCTGGCACCCTCAGATGCTACCTCCACGATAGCACTTTCCAGCCTACAGCAATAACACTCACAGTCAATCTGGATGCTATGATGCATTCCTGCTGCTTAGAAACAGACCTTTACATTGCACTTGTTCCTTGCTTTTAAACACTTGGTACCTGCTGTTGTTAAGCACGTTCTCCACCACATTGCGAGCAAACATGTCTTTCCGGACATCTCTCTCCAAGACAAACAGCACATAACTCAGCCTCCGTGCAAGCCAACCTCTGTGTCTGCAGTATACAAAATACAAGATAGCTAAGTATGGAACGTTTTAAAGAGTATTAATGTATAGTATGTATAGTATATTTAACTTAAAGGTGCCATAGAATGCATTGATACAGTATTTTAAATTGTTCTCTGATATCTACATAGAATGTATGTAGCTTAGGTAAGGGCAAAAAATCTCCAGAAACTATTTTACATGTCCATTTACAACCCTCAGGTTTCTCCCTAGAATGAAATGGTCTGTTATTGGCTTATTTGGCAGGGTCAAGAATAATAATGAGCTCTGCTCTGATTGGCTGTTTCACAGTGCGGCTCATCAGCAAGAAGGAAACACAGGGAGGAAAATATATATTTAAATACTTTCTCTCGCAGTTATATCGTCGGGTAATTATACTGTATATAAAATGCGGGCATCAGGGAGCCGTTATTAATACGCGAGGCATTGAAACTGCTTTTGAATGATCGGTCGATCGCGTTATAGTTTCACTTTCAAGATACGCGATCGCACGAACTATGTTTATATTATGGAGCGGCAGTACTTTACCACACATTTTACAAGATCAGATGCTTGTCAGTGGTGCTCAGGATCTGTAAATCATTCGCCATCATCCTCATCTCTCCTTACTCTGTTTATGTGGTAAGTGAAATCTTATGTACTGCAATGTAACAGGCTACCGCTAGCAAGGAGCTAACCATGTCCCTTTAGTGGCTCGCGTTATTTTATTAGAACGCGTTATTTGCTTTCCGTGCCTTTCTGAATAAAGACACCATCCCATCCCTGCACTTCACACCCCCTGCACAGCCTGGAACATAACATGTATTTCCATGGTCTGCCATTTTCGCTGTTGTCCTTGTTTGTTTCTTCACAATACCTGCAGAACTTCTGATGGTTCAGCTGGTGGCTGGCTTAGAACAAGGGCGGGTTTATGCAAATGTTGGGGGCGTAGTGATCCCGACTGTTGCGTAACAGTCGGTCTTATGTTCTGATTCGCCTGTTTTTCAGTGGTCTTTTTTAATCACGAGATTTACATATGAAGGAGGAAAGTTATTATTTAACTATGCCAAGGTAAAGACAGTTTTTCATTCTATGGCACCTTTAAAGGAATATTTCAACAAAAAATTAAGAATTCTGTCATTATTTACCAACTCATTCTCATGTTGCTCCTTCTATGGAACATGAAATTGGATAAAATCATGAAAAAACTTCTTAATGATTTGTTTCTGAATCAGACTGATTTGATTGATTTTGTGTAATTTTTGGAGCCATTTGCTAGAACCCTTCGTGCTTACAGGCAATATCAAATTATTCCTGCTGTATTACGCACTGTCCTCTTCCTCCCCTGATTGGCAGTACCAGCTCAGACCATCTTTGGTCCATGTCATGTGATCTAGGTACATAATATCGCCTGACAAACAGTGTTAATAATTTATTTCCTGACTTTCCACTCCTCACAGAAACCTACAACCTTCCATTTGACATTTGAATGTAAACACACGGCAGGTCATTTGGTGGGGAAACTACATCTGACCAACTACGGTATTAATGGCGTATCACAAACTAAACTAGGTTAATGAATTGTACTATACAGCAAGCAACTAAGCAATGCGAGTGTTCTTATGATAAATAATGAGGGAAGTGGTCATGTATTCATATACCCATCACGTCTATGGCCAAAAGAGGTTGATGTTTACCTTGTGTGCGTTTCATTGATGTAAATCACATTACGGAGCCCTAGTGAAGGGATGCTGGGATTGAACAGCCTCTCCTGGAACACATAATTGTAGTAACAGTCAAACTACAGATGTTTCTTACACATGTGCATTCAGTCAATATGCCAAAGCTTCGACAAACTAACCTGACTCAGGGGTGTGCAAGAGTGACAGCATCTTCCAACAAATGGTCTCTTCCTGTTCAGCAGACCCTCCTTCCATGTGGTGGTCACAGAATGAAGGACAGAGGGGCTGGAGCTTCTGTCCTACATGACAAATACAATGTTTACTGTACAAAAGATCACTGCAACAAGATAAATCTTATTAACCTAACCTTCCAAAAACGTTCCATTTGTTGACATTAGTTATGTATTAGGTATCATGAACTAACAATTAACTAAATTTTTACAACATGTATTAATCTAAGTTAATGCTATTTCTTTATATATTTCATTGTTAATTTAAATACTTGAAATGTAAAAAAATAAATATTAACCTATATAAATAAAAGCTGTAAAACATTGTCTTTCAATTGTTTTTTTTTTTCAACTGACATTCTGGTACTTCTACTGTATTGACAAAGCTGCTTGTTTTTAAACTTTATTGTATTCAACAGGGTGGTAATACATTGCAAAAATTTAATCAAATATTTTTTATAATGAAAGTAATAATCTGCAATTTCAGAATTCCACAAATTTTTATATATTTTTTTTAATTCCCTCATTTATCCAGGTTTTCCAAGACTGTGGGAAATAAATAAAAAAAATTACAGTTGTTGAGGTTTTTAGCTATTTTACCTTATTTTTAAATTGTGATGTTGCACAAGCGATGGTTACGGGTGGTGGGAGGGTGTTCTGAGTGGTTCCTTACTTGCCCAAGTCAAAACAGCCAACACCACTTAAATCTCAATATTTTAATCCTTAGTGCATTTTAAATCCCTTCTTTACAGCAAGTCTAGGGGATTTTGGTTTGTTTTATTGTCAATGAGGTTATAAACGTAGGTGTGATCACAAGATAATAAACTACCCTCAACAGGCCTCATTATTTGAGATATCATTTAAGTCTATAGCACAAACAGCACAGGACAAGTTACACACTGATGTTTAATACTTAAGGTTAAGGGTTTGTTCAAATCTTTTAAGCATAAGCAATAACAGTGATGCTTTCTTTAGTATGCCCTCCATACTCACTTGGTCCTCACAGGGATGTTTCAGACAACCACTTCCTGCGTCAGGATTATTGGCCAGGAGAATGTTATCTGGACCCCCCAGAACCATGCGGACATCCATCACCTCTCTTCAAACCACACATCAACAACAAAACTGTGGGAGGGAAAGAAAAACAGAGAATAAGCAGAGGTCCACTGCCACCCTCTGTGATGTAGCTCAAAGCACGGACAAGCTCTGGTTACAGCTTTTCACAATAGATCACCGCAGCTGGCAAAATATTCCACAGAAAGCCAGAACGTGAAACCATTGTGTCTTCTATTCGACACGGCACCTCCAGCTCAGCTGCAGCTGAATACCAGGAATGTCAGACGATGCGTTTCAGCCAATCACAGCAAACAAATAAGGTTCGCCAAACCTGCTGTGGTGGTTTCAGGTGAGCTGATCATTCTGACATTCTGATTTCAGGAAGAACAGCAACAAAACAAGCAGAGCTTGATTGCAGTTTAGTGCATCTTGGCTTAGTCTACTTTCCTGATCTTCGCCGCCTTGGGATAAAGAAAACCGACAGGCTTGACGACAGCTCAAAGCACATGAGACACCATCAGTTAAACTAACCTCACGGTTCCCAAAACCGAGCGCACGTGCGACGTAAGAAGACTCGACCACTCTTCTTACCTCTGCATCTCTTTCATAATGTCCTGTGTGACCTGCGGCTACATAATCTTGTTTTTATCTGCTGATTTGCTGACCCGTGGATGAGAGAGTCTACTCTGCGGTGTCATGTTAAAGCGCTACAGCCTCCCGCCTGCGGAAAACACGCTGAAATAAAAAGGGGGCTGATGGAAACATACAATATATTGCAGCTGTCCAGGTCAGAGGTAGCTGGAAGGGTGATAGTCACAGCAAAACCAACCGGTGCCTGTGCTCCAGCAAAGCGATATATTTATGGACGACGAGCTGTGGAAAAAAGCTTGTGCCAAATTGAGGGTGCAGAATGTACCCTTTGGAAATCACATGAGAGATCTGCACATGTTCAGTGCATCAAGAACCTCATTTCCAACAAATAGATGAGAAAGCTATTTGAAACATACATGTTTGTCTTTCTAACTAACATTTTAGAGCTTAAATGCTCTGACTTTTTTATTTCCTCTTGCGGTCAAACACAGTGTAGTGTTGTCTGTATTACTATGGGTTCTTCTTATTTCCTCTGTGACTGCACTTCTTCAAAACACCCCATCAGCAGCTCACAAGGGCATTACAGAAGCCGCAGTGGGACCGTTTAGTCCATTGGTAGAATACACTGAGGCTGTGTTATTGATGTTTTTTTTTTTTTATCTTTTGTGCGTCATGGGTAGAAAAACGAGATTAAGATTTTGTTTTGATTATTGCTATAATGCAATAGGTCAAAATAGCAATGGCTACAATAGCAATTCTATGCATGGTATCTACTTCATTATGCATATATGCAGATCTTAATGGGACATATTATTATAGAATAGTCAAGTGAAGTTACCATTATTTATATAGCGCTTTTTACAATGCAGATTGTGTCAAAGCAGCTTTAAAGTATTAAACAGGGAAACAGTGTGTCGAAATAGTGTTTCGTTCTCCTCTGGCCAGACAAAACAGTTTAATTCTAGGCAGTTTAATTCTAGGAATACGCATCTAGATTTTCACATTTTATTAAATGTGACTGAAAGAGATGTTCACTTGTAATTTTAACCTGCAACTGCAAGAAAACATCAGAATTATGAAAAAAATAAAAGAATAAACAAAATCACAGGCCTTTTTGGAAAAAAAACAAAGCAAAACATAATTTGTAGATGTAAAATCAGAATTGAGAGAAAAAAGGCTAAATAAGATACATTTAGAATCAGAATTGTGCAAATCAGAGAAAAAGTCGCAATTACATTTTTTTTTTTTTTGGGTGGAAATGGGCTTCCATACAAATCAAAGGAGCCCACACCAGTAGCTGTTAATAAAATGGACTTATAATTATTTTAATATTATGGCTAATTGATAAATGGCTGATATTAAAATAAAAAAAAATACAATAAAAATAAAAAATATATTTTTAAATGCTATATGTGAATTGAAATTGTGAAAATTGTGATAATGTAAAATATGAAAAAAAATAGATAATCATTTTGAAATCTGTCAGATTCAACAAACATTTAACTATTCAATTACAAGTGTTTTTAAATATTACTTTTACATGAGCATTAGATGACAGCAAAGCAATCTAAATGTAAAAAAAAATAGCAGATATTAGTATGCACAACTGAATATCTAATAGACTGCTAAAAATAACACCAACATTTTTTTTTTAAAATTTCAATATCAGCCAGTAACTGATAATACTGACTATATTGCACATGTCTGGTCATAACTGTGCCTTAAAGATATTCCCCTTCAAAACATTTGAACATTCAAAAAAATGTGGTTACCAATTGCTTGAAAACTCATGAAGTGCTTAATATTCCAATCATAATACACTTTAATCACTTTTGCCTATAGTTCTTGGCTGACAGTAATGTAACTAAGATGACTCAATCACATGCTCTCATTAGGGTGGAAGTGGGTCAGCAGAAGAGTGGGTCTTTGAATGAATGACTGGAGCAAACCAAGCTGGCAGTAGGGTGGGAGGAAAAGAGGGGATAATCTCTTTCACAATGAATAACAACCCCAAGCAAGACTCAAAGCACATGCTGAACGAGCCTGGGGAGAAAGAGAAAGCGAGAGGTGTACAGCGAGCCACAACGCAGCTGCTAAATGAGAGTTCATTGAACTCTGAAAGCCCTGCCTGCATTGCCTGATGTGATCTAAACCAATAGGCGACCAGAACAGAACACTGATGAGAAAGGAGAAAAGATGACCACGTTTTCTGAGAAAGTCTGGCTGGATGTCAAAGCCCACAGAGAGGAGACCTGCTCAAATAGACAAAGTGAAAAATAGCCCTGGACTGGCTGTGAAACTTTTAAAAGTTGCTGAATGGGCCATGTCTGAAAATAATGCTGTATGATCTACATTTTTAAAGCAATCTTTAGTGGCTTCACAACTTTAAAATGTCAAACTGATCCTATAAATAATATTTGCCCACTTAGGCTACCTACTATGTACCAAAGTAGAGCTATACATCTTACTGGTTTCATTGTGGATTAGAGAATTTTCCTTTACAGTTTTTTATGGAGTAAAAAAACGGCATCTACACTGACAACAAACACACACTCCATGTCAATGGTGATGTAAGCCAGAGTAGCTGCCACTAGATTTTAAACATAATCTAATTTAATGGGTAAATCCACCAGCAATGCAGGGCAGTGGGTTAATCTGTCTCGCAATCTGTTCATCTGAACTATAAAACAAGAAGAAAAAAGAACAAGCACATGGACACACACAAGGCAATGACAATTCACCATTACTTTATATTGAAATAATCCAAACCATCACAACATCCATAACAAACCTACATTATTCAGAAGTTTAAGTATTAATTTGTTAATGAGTAATCAAAAAGACAGGTTGTGGAATTTATTAAACTAGCAGGAAGGATTAGCTATTACAAAATAATGAAAAACTCGATAACTTAGGTAATAGTTAGATTTCATGAAATATCAGGGAAAAATCAGAATAGATAAATAAAAAAAGTCATGATAAATTCATGCTGAACATGGCCTGTAGATACCAATTATTTTAAAGAAGCAGAGACAGACGTTTTCTTCAAAACTGTGATGCACGTTTAAGTGTAATTGATTGACATTTAAAAAAAAAGAAGTAGGCCAGGGAGTTGGATACGCATTGGTTATTGATTGGATTTTCAGATGTGGCACGCAAAAATGTTGGACAATGAACGTGAACTTGATGGGGCTGGTTTAAGCGGACTAAATGAGACGTCCTGCATACGTCACGAGAGAGGATGAATTTTGCATTTGATGCTTTAAGTGTCGCATTTAAACTAAACAAAAATAATTTAGAAAGTGTCAAAATAAAATAAAAATAAAAGGTGGAATGTATAACGTATTATGAGTCTAAGCTTCAATAGGATAAGATTCATAATCTTTAAGTAATATAATAATGTGCATTTATTTAAAGTAGTGTACATAATAAATTTGTAATTTAAATGTTATTTAGCATTTTTTGGTTATATAATTTTGTTTCTTTCCATGAGAGCGACTATAAACAGTACATTTCAACTGAATGCACTATGGACAAAGGCTATATTAATAGTTTTATCAGCAATGTACACATCATTAAATAAAACTGGTAAAACCAAATGTCAATATAATGGTACTGTGTCAACATGCAAGATGCCAGTCCCCTTTTAAAGATCAGAGGAAAAATGTCATGTTGTTGTGACATCTGATAGATGCATTTACCCATTATCTAACATAAATATCTGTATCTCCATCTATACTGTGGTTTTGGCCTTTCCTACCAACAACAAAACAACATTTGGTTCCAATTTCATTAATCTAAGTGAAAGCTTTTGGTTCTGTTAGACTCTGTTACCACTCAGGTACAGATTATTCAGTTCATTTTTCAGTTTACATTAATATTACTTTTTTTCAGTACACATTATGTTTATTTCATTTTAATGTGTATTAATGTTAACTGCAGAAAAAATCCACAAGTAAAACTAAACACAAGATGGTATAGCCTAAATAACAAACCCTATGAAAAATAAATAGATAAAACAGCTCACATGATTTTCTGTCTGACCTCCTAAAGGTTCTTCATCGCCATCTTTTGAAGGCTAAGCACCTTTCACTGACCATTTGTTAAAAATACTTCATATGTAAGAGTTCCAGGCCCTATGTTGTACCGTATTATGAGTGCACGCGTCTCCGCTGATGTCCTCTCTCTCGCTACTATAGCTGTATGCCTGCCTTTAACCGAGTCTTTGTCAACTCAAACACGTTGGGCTCGAGCAAACTGCCAAGATCAGTCTTATCTCTTGAGCCGCATGCAGAGCCAGGACGTTTCGCCCTGAAAGCACTGCATTTGCAAACACTGCAATTGTAAACGGTGTGTTTTAAATAAAGCGACGGGGTTAGCGTTAAACAGTTACTAAAGGTTTTTATGTGAAATTCATTTCACATTCAAGACAGATAACGGCACTGACTGTAAGCGGTCAACCCAAAAATAACATTTTAATTCAAATTTACTGTAATTTGGTTTTGCCGGTTCGCTGCATTGCCTCTTTCCCTTATGCTAGCTTGCTAACCAACCCATGCGCCCACCTTCATTTGTGCATCAAAACGAAACGGAATCCGCAGACAAAACGTGGCATGGAACGAGGAAAGATCTACCTCAAGAAAATGCCTTTGTTGCGCCATCACTGATGAAAATTGACGTCTTTTGCGAACTGGAAACCGGCACTCGTCCTTGAAACTGCCCACAACGCAACCTATAGGCAGCACTGCACTGCACTTGAGGGGAAAGATGTATGACAGCGGAGCTGAGTTTTTCCGCTGCCCTACGCTGTGCTGTAATTCTGGGTAAAGCCACTAAGGGTCGTAGTTACATAGATTGTGTGAAAAGGTCAGACTCACCCAGCTAAAATTGTTGTGTGGTTAACATTACTTGAAGAGACATTTACGTAAATTGAGTCATATACTGTATATATATATATATATATATATATATATATATATATATATATATATATATTATATATATATCAGTGGTCATACCTAAAACGGGAATTGTGAAGTTGCTATGTAAATTTACGTAAATTGTTAAGTATAGCGTTTATCTAGCACCTTGCAAAATAATAATAACAATAACAACAACAACGATAATAATAAATAAATAAAAATAATGTTTTTATGGGATCTGTTTCCACCACAGTTAAGTTAAAAATGTTAAACGCTCTGTCAATCCTTTTTCACCGTTAGGTTTGGTGGCATCGCATTGGATGAGATGTTTTAAGAAGGCGGGGTTTAGAGTGAGAGCGTGAGTTTGACGAAAAATGATTAGAATTATGCTGCATTCACGTGCTATCGGAAACAAAAATTTGCAAACTGTATACCCAATTGTAAATTATTCTTAATAGAGATGGAATCGTTAAAAAAGTCCTTAATGTTAATTAATAACAAAAAGAATGGAATTTTGTTAAATTTCATGGAGATTTTTTTTGTAAAGTAATATCCCCGCTTTGTAGTTCAAATTTAATGTAGGCCTATCCTTTGAATATGTCTTCAGGGAAAGGAAAGAAATCTTTTTTTTCTCTCTCCTTTTTTCTCCATGTTTTTGGTCATGTTATAACGTAAACATCTTTTATGTATATTTGTTGAAATTTGATGTTAATTTTGTCTGAAAAAAAACGTCCAATTTCCGACTAGGAAGCTCGTATTTACGATAATTCCGATAGCACGTGAATGCAGCATTATTTACATTTCTGTTTGTAAACCAGTTTCATGTATCATTTCAGAGATATTAGTAAAAGTGGACAAAAAGAAATGTTGGTTCTCGAGAACAGGAAGGTATGTTTATTCGTTTAGTCGATTAGTTGCTAAATTAATGCTATCTGTATAGATAAACAGCTTAAAACAACGTAACAAAGCTTTATTTATCCTATATAAGGAACATTTAATATAATGCTTCTAGTGTGCAAGACTGACTATATGATGACTTCTCCTGCACATTAAATGAAACATTGTATGTGCTTGATCTCTGGATAAAGATTAAGCTCCATGGTAGAACTACTAAAGAAAACTATTTGTATTATATTCACCTCACTAATCTGGATGCAGTTGGTGTCTCCAAGCAAGATCTTTTTAAGTCTTGTCCAGACATCCTGCTGGGTCTTAATTGTGTATTCACAAAGGGACAAGAACATTTGCATATATATTCTGGACACGTTTCTCTTTAATTATGCTAGTGTGTATAACAACATTTATCCTTATTTCGTAGTCTTTGGAAAAGAGGAAGGTAGGCTTCAAAGACACAAGCTGCTCATGTGGTATCTGCTGTGGAATTCTCTCCTACAAACACCTACAGGAATTTCTTCCCATGAAATCTTGCAAAGTTATTCTGAAGGAGGGGTCCAAGTTATATTCAGCAACCAGAATATCATAGATTCTTTATCTAGCCCCTTTTGACACGTTTTAACTTTTGACTGTGAAGAAAGCTTCTAGGAAAGGGTTTTGCACATTTACAAAATATAGATCTAGTTCAAATTCATTTATGTTGTTAATGGGCATCCATTTTTGTTAAAACTGCTCTCAAAAGCAAATTTGATCATGTGACTCCAGGACAGTCACAGATCAGGCCATTTTCTGAGTCAGCCACATCAACCGGCATCAGTATTCAGAGTGAGTATAGCTGAGGTTGCCATGCCCTTTCCCATCACTCCTTGTCTGCTTCTTGCAAGCTGTGACAGTTGATATTTCCCAGGTGAAAAACAAGTGCACTTCCATAAACTACTTAGAGTGCTCTATTTTGCGCACTAATTTTGTACTTAATATACTAAGAAATATACTTTAGTACTTTTTAAGATATACTTAAGATCATCTAAGTGTACTCAACTGTGCTGTTTTGGGACACTATGAACATGAACTAAAATGCACTTTTAACATTATCTCTGTATTTAAAATATGTATTTAGTTACCACTTGTAGTACACTTGAACCATCTTTCATACACTAGTACACTCAAGTGTACTACAAGTGGTGACTAAATACATTAGTGACACTTAGACTGCATTTTAAAACCTCTATTTGAATGTTGCAACATTTTTATTTTTAAACCTTTATTTGAATATGACAACATAATATCGTGCTCTACATTTTTTCTATGAATAATCTCTGACAGAGACCCCTCCCCTCTCAGCCAATCACTGTGTGCATAGTTAGTAAGCATGCTGACATCATCCATAGCAACAACGTCAACCCTGTCCTTACTCTTAGCTTAAGACTTCTCTCTATTCCTTTTGTTTTAGCAGCTTTGTGAACAGGTTTTAAGAGAAAACTCTTATACTGCTATTTAGGAGCACTCTTAGTGTTAAGATAAAATGTTTTATGAATACGGGCCTACAGTAGGTCTAGAAATCACACTTTTAAAATGAGGCTTTCTCATATATCCAGGTTTTTCAAAGACAAATCTGTTTTTGAGAGGGTGAAAAAACACATCTTTTCATTTTAAGTCATCTTGAGGCTTTAGAAATTTGCTGAGGCCCCCTAGTGGGATCTCCTGGGTGCTTTGCAGGTGATTGTCCTAGATTGCATATTTAGAACTTGGTGTTTGAAGCTTCACAAGGAATGAAAGATAGCACAGATATTTAGCATTGTTTATGGTATGGCATGCACACCTGATATTATATAACACAAAGAAGTCTCGAGACATCTGAACAGCTTGAACACCTGGAAGGCTCTTCATAGTCAGCTGTAATGCTAGCTGTCCCTGGGCTCTGGGCCTCAGAGTTGATTTGCATTTGCCATAGTTTTCTCTCAGGCATTGCACTCTAATGTATCCCAGTGGTCTCTTCCATTCTCATGATAATGATCACAAGAGAAAGTAGCCTTTGCTGTGCTATAATTGTATCACGTGGGATATCAGTGCTTGTGCTATCTTCACCTGATCATTTTACATCAGCGCTAGTAATTAGCTAATTTTGGCTATGTGTATGTTTTGATCTTATTTTATTTCTCTGTACCATCACCTTACTATGTTAAACTAAAAAATGGTCGGTTATGGTTAAGGCCTAACATTCTCTTTTACAACACAGCAAAAATCATATTCTTAAGGAGTATATTTATTAAAAAGCAAAGTAAAAACATCCTTAGAACAAGGTAAATTAAACTGATTATCTTAACTACACTATAAATATATATTTAAAAAAAAAAAATTGTATTTCAGTCTTTCTACTTTAAAATTTCATGTTAAATTTAATGTATCACTTGCAGCTTGTTTGTAATTATTTGTGAAATTTACTGGCAATTTCTGAGTGAAAATTACACACCATTTCTTAGGATATTTAGTGAAAAAGTTATAAAATAAATATAAAATATATAATATATAAATATATAAAATAAAACAAGATAACAAAAATATATTAAATAAAACAAGACAAAATATTCAAGATATATTCTCTATTATCTCAATATTATAGAATTCTTAATATGTTACACAGTTTTGCTCATTAGATAAATTAAAATTTTATAAATGTGTAGAAATGTTTTATAGAACATCCTTAAAACATGATAAATAAATTGAAAAACAAGTTGTAATACTAAATGCTGTAATACTAAACACACACGCACACACACACACACACACACATTTATACCAAACCAAGACAGAGATGCTGATACTTAATGAACATATATAATGTAGAATATTTCATGATTTAATGACTATTTTATGATTTGCAATATAATGTTGTACTATTAATAAAATATAACTGTCTACTCCACATCATAATAAACGCTGCTATAATTTTGCTCTTTATAAATGAACACAGTGTCTCATGGGGTTTTAAACACATCTGTCTACAAAAGCTTCCACACAGAGATTAAGTTTTAATTGTGTTAAACCTGTTGACATTACTGTGACCAAAATGAACTGGCTGACCTTGTATTCATGATTCATACACATGAAGAAAGGCTAAATGGGGATACTTGCCTGTCCTCAAATTTAAGGAGACACACTGTCTGAGGATAAATGCTGCTTCTCTAAGTGCCCTGCTTTCCTTAGAGGCTGAAACACAATCTCTGTGAATGGCACATCCTTTGACTATCAGATTTTGTG
>JAFVLL020015857.1:0-57718 GCA_021397915.2 Tor tambroides | reverse complement strand
GGGGTGTGCCCGAAGCGTGAATCCATATTCAGAATGGCACAGAACACAAATAATCATTGCTAACGGTTGCCTGTTGCATTACAGTACATAAAATTTCACTTACCACATAAACAGAGTAAGGAGAGATGACTGAGGACGATAGCGAATGGTTTGCAGATCCTCAGCACCACTGACAAACAGTATAATTACCCAATGATATAACTGCGAGAGAAAGTATTGAAATATGTATTTTCCTCCTATCTCGTATTTATTCCCTTTAGGGGTTCCGTAGTACATGTCATTTTCTTTCCAAATAAGGTATTGGGATGCGGCGGATTGCGGGGGGTATGGGGGGGGGATCTGTCTATCAGCCATCAGCGATGGACGATGGCATCATCTATCGGCCCAACCCTAATTGGATGACAAATGTTTATATAGAGATTTCTGACTTTTGATTGCAGACTTGCAGATCTTGCACAGTTCAAGGCATTAATGCTGAAATCTCTTATGAAACTCTAAAAGGGCAAAATCTCAGCATCACTGCTTCCTCTGTAATCATCAGCCATCTCATTAAGTCATAAACCCAAAATGTCTTCATCACAGTGGAATCACATTAGCTGACCTTGTGGTTTTATACAAAAATGTCCAAGTGATATGGCTTGGCTCTTGGACTATCTCATATTTCTGAATGACTGTCTATGTGGCAGCTCAAGGGAAGGGAAAGTCTGAATAATCGTCCCCTGGACCTTCATATAGCGTCATGACAAGAATTTCTGGTATTTTTTGTACACTTATGGGAAGTCTAACACAGTCAAACACTGAAAAATATATTGAGGTAAAGCTTTCTACAACTAATTTCAAAAAGCACAACACTGCTGAAAAAGCCAGTATGAATTTCCATAGCCGTTGGTTGATTTACACTGTTTTGTGCTGGTCTAGCTGTTCATAAGTTGATCTGGTCACAATGCATAAACTTTCTGTTGTGCATTTTTACCCAGGACGTTTTGCTGGTTATGAAGACAAGTTAATGTTTTCATCTGGACATGATTACAGTTAGTTATGTTGGTTTTGTTTCAGTATGGCATTCATTTGTTTCACCATAGGATGATCACTGGTAAATTTTGTTTAGAAAGTAACTTATGTGTAGTGGCTTTAGTAATTCCAGATCTACACAAAGAAGACACCATGGAGAAAGAAAATGAAAGGACAGATATTCTGCCACCTTACAGACTCACATATAAATCTGAAAATTAGTTGTTTTTTATTAATGGATTTTTTTTTTTACATTTAAGCTGACATTATTTGTTTTCTAACCATTTTAAAACAAATGCCATTTAGGTTAAACACATAGTTCACCTAAAAATTCTGTAATTTTTTTACTATCCCTCATGTCATTTAAAACCTGTGCATATTTCTTTCTTTTTTCATCATTCTGAAGAATATTTTGCACAACATTAAACCCCATTGACTTCCATTGTATGGACAAAAACACTGAGGCACACTAATAAACTAAAGATAAATTGCAGTTTCCCATGGTGTAAACCCGACAGATCACATTCTGAATGTGATTTTGGATCAGGATTGGGAGACACTGCACTACGCTGCATATCAAGAACACTTATTCCTGTGAATGAACCACAAGAACAACACCAGATCTGAACTCACCCCACTGAAGAGCCACTTCTCTGATGTGGAGAGGAGAGAAAACGACTCCTTCCTCTGCAGCATCGGCCTGGAGGGAGAAAACCAGATCAAGACATCAGAAACAGCATCAGATGGATGGAGTGCTCAGATTACGCTCAGGTCAACACAGACTCGCACAGAGAGACAATGAGGTCAGATTGTCTGATGAATTTTCACAGTATGAAATCCAGCCATTTCAATAGAGCACTGCAGGGATGATGTAGTTTTGGAACGAGTTAGTATTTTAGTACATCTTGTTCCACCATCCTGAAGTCAATGGACTTCTTGAATGGGTTTTTGGTTAAACTCCTAGAAATAAAGTCTGTGGTGCCCACATTAAAAATACTATAGTAATTTATAGTAAATACTATAGTGTTTTTGAACCATACTATAGTAAAGTACTTGAATTCATTTGTTGTGGTAATTCTATAGTTGCTGTGGTAATATAACAACTATAGTAATATAAACAAGTTTTCTACAACTATAAAGTATATTATACTACAATACACTATAGTTTACTGTAGTAAAAACTAAAGTATACTACAGTATTTATTACAGTTTATCAGTTCGCTATAGTTAATACTACAGTATGCTGTAGCATTCATTAACAAAGTGTTGTAAATACTATAATATATAAACTACAGTATAATACACTTTAGTATGGTTCAAAAACACTATAGTATTTTCCTATAAATTACTATAGTATTTTTAACCCAAGCTAAATGACGGTTGCTGAAAAGTGTTGAAGATGGTCACAGTAGTCAACAGCAAACTGCTTGGTTTGAAAGTAACTTCTGAGTGATTACACTGTAAAAAAAAAAATGACTGTGAATTTAACGGTAAAAGACTGTAAAAATGCTACAGTAAAAACCTGTTAAATGGTTTACGGTAAGTCCCCCTACTATATACGGTGAAAAACTGTATTGGACATTACATGTAATTTTGCGGTAGTATACTGTTTTTGGAAGTAAAAAGAATGTATAATTTACAGTGAATAACCGTAAATTGACATTCCCAGAATTCCCTGTGTTAAATTTCAAATTTGATGTTTTTTTGTTGAAATAACTCTATTTTTACTTAGTTTTTTCTTATCAGTTGCATACATTAGGGTTGTATGTTATATCTAATGTTGTTAAATTAATGTTTATTGCATTATTTCAGTTTCATGTGTGTCACCATGATGGTGTTTAGTGCTTGTGTGAATGACACCGTGCACCTTCTATATACGTGTTAATATTTAAAAGCTGCTTGTGATGGGTTTTGGTTCATCATGTGACTTTCTCATCACCACCTGCTTTTAAAACTGTAAAACCTAAAATGTTGCTACCGTATTTTTTATGGTAAAATTCCGGCAACCACAGCTGCTGGGTTTTTACTGTAAATTTTACGGAATGTTTTTTACAGTGTAAAATATTGCTGCATTATCAACATTAAACAATGGCTCTTTTTTTTCCCTGTGTACTTTTGTGGAAATTTCGCCAATGTGTCCGAACCTTAAGGCAGGTAAAATACATGAGAGATGAGCTGCTGAATGATGGAAATCACTTTGGTTTTTCAGTAAGACACATTAGACATCCGATACCGTCCAGAAACTGAGAGATGACAGGGTTTTTCACCTGGATCAAGACTTTTCCATTCACTGCAGTTCTGTAAACAGACAGACAGTCTCTATGCGGCTGAATGACCTTTTTCTGACCCAGAACCTCGGTAATGACAGACATTGTGTTTTTTGTGCCGCTGGCTACTGTGACGAGGTGCTGAGAAACAGCTTTTTATCTCAGGCTTTTTCAAATATCTGAACCTGCAGCATTCATCTGTGTTGCTGTCACACATGTGATGTTTAAAACTGACAGAATGCCTAATTTTATTAAGAAAATGAATTCAACACTAATGACTGACTGTCAGCCAGGCACATTTATCGTCCAGTTATGCTGACTGGATTTTGGTTAACAAAATTCATAAAAGTTGTGTTCATTTGTGAAGATTTTCATTATGAACAAAACATGCAATTAAGGATCAAACTTTTGTTTTCTGCAACAATTCAAAAGCCAATGAAAAATTCTGTTGGTTTCATAGCGGGAAACCAGGAGAATCAAACTACAAATAAATAAATAAATAAATAAATAAATAAATATCAACCACTATTTAACATGTGGGTTTGGTTAGCTGGTTTTTATTATTATTTTGCAGAAAGGTCTAACAAGGAGCAGTTTTTCTGCTTTGGCTCACAATTGTCCCTCTGGCCTTTACCTCCTGACTTTATCAGCATTTAAAGACGCCTCCCACTGAGACGGGCACATTATCCTTGAGTTCATTTATTCAAGCTACTGGTGTGACAGCACGATAACTTCATCCAGACTCTCAAGCTGAGCTGAATCTCACACACAGAACCATCTTATATATTATGTATATTTATTATTTATATATAAATACACACATACAGTATATATTTTGAAAATATTTACATGTTTATACATTTATAAACATAGATTTTTCTTAAATATATACATGCATGTGTGTGTATTTATATATGCATAATAAATATACACAGAATACACACATATTAGGTAAACAAAAACTTTTATTTTGGATGCGATTAATCGCGATTAATCATTTGACAGCAATAATTTTCTTGGATTGGAATATATAGCAGTTTTGTATTTACTTATTTAATTTAAAAAATATATATATATAAAAAATGTATATATATATATATATATATATATATATATATATATATATATAGCTGTATGGGAAATGTGTGTAAAAGTTAACAGTGAAAATGATCTCTTCACTGTTTGTTGTATTCAAAGTTTCAGTAATTAATTTTCATTTATATTATTTTTTTATCACTGTTAAAAAAGGATTTTTGAGGTTGTAAATAAAGATTATTGAAGTATGTTTTAGAAGAAAATGTCTTTCTTAATTTTTCTACTCGAAATTGTCACATTTAATAAAAATGTGTTTCCTGGCATTTCTTTGTAATTATTTCAGAAATTTATTGGCAATTTTTGAAAATTCAGTGTACTGATCAACTATTCAGAGGTGTTATGATTGATGTATCCATCAACTTAAATGGACAGTCCACTAAAAAATGAAAACTTCGGTGCATGTTCAGAGCAAAAAAATAACATTTTTAATATTCTAATTTTTAATGCTCTCATATTTATCCATTCATTGAAAGTCAAAGCGAGCAACACTGAGTGTCAAAAAAGTTGATTAAGACATTGTAAAAGAAATCCATACCGATCAAGCAGTTTAATCCAAGTCTTCCTGGACTGTATATGATCAACAGATTTAATGTAGGCTTTTATTCACACATTTTTTGAGGTTCATTCATACAGAAAGCACATCAAATATCATAAACAGAAGCTCAAATGTGTGTGGAAGCTATAACGATCACACACGGCCTCTCATGAAGCACACCTGTAAGAAATATTATTATATCAGAACACAAACTCAAATATGTGACCCTGGAGCACAAAAGCAGTCATAACTCATAAGCAGCACAGGTATATTTGTAGCAATAACCAAAAATACATTGTATGGGTCAAAATGATAGATTTTTCTTTTATGCCAAAAATCATTAGGATATTAAGTAAAGATCATGTTCCATGAAGATATTTTGTAAATTTCCTACCATAAATATATCAAACCTTAATTTTTGATTAGTAATATGCATTGCTAAGAACTTCATTTGAACAACTTTAAAGGTGATTTTCTCAATATTTTGATTTTTTGCACCCTCAGATTCCATATTTTCAAATAGTTGTATCTCAGCCAAATATTGTCCGATCCTAACAAACCACACATCAGTGTAAGCTTATTTATTCAGCTTTCAGATTATGTATACATCTCAATTTAAAAATAATTGACCTTTATGACTGGTTCTGTGCGCCAGGATCACACATATGGATCAAAATGTCGACTTCTGAAGGTTTGTAGTTTGTCTGAGGTTGTATTTGAAAGGCTTACTGTTACAGCATCTTGAACTTAGTTCACACATTAGAACCCCCCCCACACACACACACACACACACACACACAGCAGACCTGGTCTGATCAGTACTGATCTACTCTAAATACAGTACTGTAATCAAATCCGCCCACACTCATGGAAACTGGCCAGGGTTTGTAGAGGCAGACAGGATGAACTACTGAATACACGTACATGATTGAATTTCCTGTGTTAAGAAAAGATGCACAGCAGGTCTAATTATGAGTGTCTGACTCATTAACAGTTTCAGGAGTTCGTTAAAAGTAAAACTGAGACCTTCAGGCAAACTGACTGCATCACGGTATCATAGACTGCAATCATCTGACAGCGGAGCCCTGTTTGTATCAGATGCCTTTTTTTAATAATGTAAACAGCAAAAATTTCACATATTTCACATGTGGAAATAAACCAGATACATATCTGATTGTGACATTTATTTAAAAGTTTAGTAATTTTATTGTATGTTTTTGTCATTTTTATAATTTTTTTAAATATATATTTTTAATAAAGACATCTATATATTATTCATTTTACTTCAGTTTTAGTTATATTAGTACATACATTTAAACTAAATGAAAATGATTGACTATATATATAGTATGTTATTATTTTTATTTCAAGCAATGATTTATTTATTTGTGTGGTTTTACTTTTAGTTTTAAGTAATTATAATAACCCTGATCCTAAGGGATGTTAGCAGGGAAAGAAAGCTGTTTCAGAGAAAGACTAAGTTAAAAATATAAGTTTTATTTATAAAGTGCCTTTTCTCAAAGCAAATTCTCTCACTCATTTTTTAAAACTGTATTGAGATGTGCTATACAAATCTAACTAATTATTATTTATTATTAGAAGACAGAGCATACACATCATGCATTAAAAATGTTTTAGATCAATACATGCATACAAAACTGTGTACAGTATACTCTATTTATTTACTATAAATACTATTCTCTAATTATTTACTGCCATCTAGTGGCAAACATCCAATCTCACCTTTCAACATGACGGTCTGAATCTATCTATCTATCTATCTATCTATCTATCTATCTATCTATCTATCTATCTATCTATCTTCTGTTAGACTTCTCTATTTGTATTTGACTTAGCCACAATAACCTCAAACCATGCTGTCTGGCAAATAACATTAAATGTTATATATTTCATATGAGCACTGTATAATGAGCTCTTTTATTCTCCTCAGACTGAACTGATCCAGTGTCAGATCATCTGATGCACAGCAGTCGCCCTCCAGCTGCTTTAACCCAGTTTAATGTATGAAGAAACGCTTTTCCTTACAAGACTCAGTGAACATGTACATGTATCTGTCACAGCAACCCCTTTCTCTTCTAAGAATGATACACGTAATAAAAAAAAAAATTATTATGGCAATAATTTTATAACATACTGACAACTTTAAAGTATCGGAAGTTCTTGTCCAGAAAAAAAACAGTAATAGTCTCTGGCTATTACTCAGAGATGGGAGTTCAGGAAGCTGTTTCCTGATCTCTGCACCCTTACCTGTACAGGAAACACACACACACACACACACACACACACACACACACACACACAGCTGTTTCCTCTTCACAAGTCAATTTTTCCCAAACCAAACACAAGGAACTCACTAAACTTGTGATCTGAAATGCATTTATAAAGACACAGGATTGGGGCTCAGGCTTGTCGTGTGTTTTCCTTCACATTTTTTTCCCATGAAGAGTCTTACAGGCATCATGTGCTTATGAGTATAGGCTGTGTAATGTTCATGATGTGCATGACTGTGTGTGTGTGTGTGTGTGTGTGTGTGTGTGTGTGTGTGTGTGTGTGTGTGTGTGTGTGAAAATGACATCATGACTGTAGAGCCTCACCCTTTAAATCCATCAGACATCCTGCCCTTACAAATATGACATCTATTAAAATCATCTCTTGAAGATTTATATTTCACCTCATAACTGCCAGATAGAAAGGTACAAACATCCTAAATTCTTCCTTCCAATCACTTTTGACTTTGAAGTTAAATGCTATCTATGGCACTATTTATGTGTTATACTGTTATGTTGATTACCACAAAAAATTAAGGAAGATTATAGAAAACATGTTCTTGGATAAATATCACAGTATACAATAATGTCATTAAAATAGAATTAAACAGCGCCATGCATAGACATTTGAGGTTTAAAACTTGATTAAACTGTACTTTTGCAATGGGACTAAAGCAGTTCATTACTAATATCATTCCTGTGTTAAGATCTTTCTCTATATATACAGTAAAGTTCAAAACAAAAGTTGAAACCAATTCACAAATTTGTTGCACACCTGTGCACATTTTCACTGCATTTTCTGTTATTTAAAATACATAGCACATAAAGGTTTATAATTTCCTTATTATCTGACAAACCTTATTTATCTGGCAGCCTAACTTTCCAGTTTTCACTGACTTTGCAAGACGGTGAGCCGGCGACTGAAACCCTGCGACATCAGGTCGTCCAGACTAAGGCCAATAGCTGCCATAGCAAGAGAAGCTGGTCGTTCCAAATCTGTGATTTCTCGAATACTGCATCTTTACAATGTCATTAACTCATTCAAGCCCCCTAAAAAGGCTGGTCACTCACGAAAGACAAATGCACGAGAGGACAGGATAATGCAGAGACTCTCAATGGGGAATGGGTTCAACACTGCAGCTGGAATTGCTAACCGGTTCAGAGCAGAAGAGGGTATGGATCTGTCTCTGCGCACAGTGTCTTGACTCTCATCAGCAGAAAAATCAAAAGGCTAAGCTCACCTTTGCTGAGCAGCATGTTGTGTGGAGAGAGGAGAACTGGTCCAAGGTTCACTTTAGTGATGAGAGCAAGTTTAGTTTATTTGGGTAGCAATGTGCAGAGACTAGTGATGTCCAGCAGCCGCAGATGTGCTGAAGGCATTCAAAGCAAATGCCTGTACACTTCCTACTAATGTTTGACTACTGTAATCGTCAGAAATGTTAGCTGCAATCTCTCTTTGTGCTACAATCATTGCTGTTCTCTAATTTTAATCACTGTGTTTTCCACAAAGTAAATGGGTTTTGTTGAAGTGCCTTGGTTATTTTGTAAAACACTGCTCTACTAGCATGGTATAACCACAACTAAAATGCCTTCAAATAATGAAGATTACATTATTTCTGAAATTTTATTGTGTTAGTTAGCTGTATTTTTTTTGTTTTTTTTTAACCTAATCAAAATAACCCAACTGCAGTTTGATTGAGATTAATTGGAATGCATAATGAATGATTTTTGAAAAAAAGTGATCTGTTTTTGCAAATTAACTCCTCATTTATAACTTATATTTATGACTTATGACTTAAACATAAGTCATAGATATATGCATTGTTTATATGACCCCCATAAGACTGAAAAAATTGCTTCACTAAATGTAGAATGCTAGAAACTTTTTTTTTTTTTTGTCAAATTATTTAAGAAAGAATAAACAGCATTTGGGAAGGCAGCTGAAAGAAAACATCTGACTATATCAATGCAAGCAAATCAACTTAACTTATTTGTAGTTCGGAATTTATTTGGGTTCACAACTAAAGAAAACACGTAAGCTTAGACATTCTCTTAAAAATGTCAAATATTTTATATTATAAATAATTTATTTACGTGAACTGAAGTGAAAAGCTTAATATTAATTATAAAAAAATATCATAGAATTAGCAACAAAACCCAGGCAATTTTGTCTTAAATTTGGAACAAGAGATACAGGGGGCGTGGCTTTATTACATCAGATACGTGTCACTTCATTTGCTCACAGCTGATTGGTCCAGTTTCGGTTTGCGATCGCTAACCCTGTACTTTACATAATATGTGGAAACTTTTTCCAGTGAAATGTTCTGTTTGAAAAGTTTTTTCGTGCCAACTTAGTTTACTTGAATCTAAAAAGTTACATGTGGTATAAAGAAACCCCCTATTTTACCACAGAGAGACTGAGAGAGTCCCTTCCTTTCCTCAGATACAACAGAAATCCACCTGTCAGTTTATGCCAGGCATTTTTATCACAGCTGAGCCGCAGTCTGCAAGACCGCTTCAGTTTGGACAACAGGTGCAGAAAGCCAAAGCAGACCAGAAAGACTCCAACAGCTCATTAATGACAAATGAAATACAATTATGTTACAAATAAAAACTCTCAAATAGTCAAGTGCCACAGTTGTTTTTACAACAACAAATAAATACTGACGATTACATTTAATTATAATTACATTTTCTACATTTTTTGGCTCCGTCTTTTACCGTCCCCAATATCAGCATGTAAAAACAGTGTTAAGAAAACTTGATAACTGATGATTCACGGCTGAATTAGGCAATCACGTCCGCAGGCGTCTTTTCAAGAGGGAGTGCAGGGTGCTCTCGGTTCAAGAAAAGAGTGAGTATGTGAGAACAGGAGGTGCAAACTGAGCCGCTCAACAGCTGTAAGAAAATCTGATTCAGTAACTCGACCCCAAACTACAACTCGACATTCCCAGTTACTCACTTCCCATGTTTCAAGGCCTTTCTGTTGTTCTGCTTTCAGCCTCAGTCTGAAAACTGTGAAGGGAAACTCAATTGTCTCACAACGATAATGTGACTAATGTGTTGGGTTATCAGTAAATAAAGAAGAATATATTTGTAAGAACTGTTTGGGAGCCTGTAAAAACTTATGCCGAAATGTTTTTTGGCAAACGAATATGGCGCACTGAATAGGGAGGGTCTGTATTTTCCTGGTTACAGTTTTAGGGCTGGGCGCTTATATCTTTGGAAACATTGGTCTAGAAATCCCACCCCATCAAAGTTTTGGATTTTTAACAGAAACAGTTTTACAGAAGAAACATTTCTTCTGACCAAGCCTCATAAAAAAATAACCAAGGAAATTTTGATGGCATTTTCATATAAAACTCCATCAGACATCGGGACAGGATTATTGGAGCATGTTTTACAAAAATACTACTTTAGTCATTTTACTTCAAAATTTAATTTAATTCAATGTTATTTGCCATTTTTATTGTAAGCATGTGTAAAATTCAGCCCGATCTCACGGCAATTCATACATATTTTACGAGGTGGCTAATTCGTACGAATTCACACGACCTCACTTGTACAAATTCATACGATTTTTGCCAAATCGTACGTATTTTACGAGTTGCCAATTTGTATGAATTCGTATGGCCTCACTTGTACAAATCATACGATTTTTGCCAATTCGTACGTATTTTACGAGTTGCCAATTTGTATGAATTCGTATGGCCTCACCTGTACAAATCATACGATTTTTGCCAAATCGTATGTATTTTCCGAGTTGCCAATTCGTATGAATTCGTATGGCCTCACTTGTACAAATTCATACGATTTTTGCCAAATCGTACGTATTTTCCGAGTTGCCAATTCGTATGGCCTCACTTGTACAAATTCATACGATTTTTGCCAATTCGTACGTATTTTACGAGTTGCCAATTTGTATGAATTCGTATGGCCTCACTTGTACAAATCGTACGATTTTTGCCAAATCGTACGTATTTTACGAGTTGCCAATTCGTATGAATTCGTATGGCCTCACTTGTACAAATTCATACGATTTTTGCCAAATTGTACGTATTTTACGAGTTGCCAATTCGTATGAATTCGTATGGCCTCACTTGTACAAATTCATACGATTTTTGCCAAATCGTACGTATTTTACGAGTTGCCAATTCGTATGAATTCGTATGGCCTCACTTGTACAAATTCATACGATTTTTGCCAAATCGTACGTATTTTACGAGTTGCCAATTCGTATGAATTCGTATGGCCTCACTTGTACAAATTCATACGATTTTTGCCAAATCGTACGTATTTTACGAGTTGCCAATTCGTATGAATTCGTATGGCCTCACTTGTACAAATTCATACGATTTTTGCCAAATCGTACGTATTTTACGAGTTGCCAATTCTTTTGAATTCGTATGGCCTCACTTGTACAAATTCATACGATTTTTGCCAAATCGTACGTATTTTACGAGTTGCCAAATCTTTTGAATTCGTATGGCCTCACTTGTACAAATTCATACAATTTTTGCCAAATCGTACCTATTTTACGAGTTGCCAATTCGTACGAATGACCTACACCTAACCCCGCCCCTAAACCTAGCCGTCACTGGGGTTTAGACAAATCGTACAAAATCATACGAGTGAGGTTGTACGAATTCATATGAATTAGCCACCTCGTAAAATACGTACGAATTGGTTGTGAGATAGCATTGTAAAATTTACTAGTAATTTTCAAAAAGTCAGAAATGGTTGCAAAATAAATCCTACACTAGATTTATTTATTTATTTTTTTAATTTGTAGGCTATGTCTCAAAGGGGCCGCATGAGTTGATGGTCCTCGAGATGTTTTGGCATCTAGTGGTCAAAAATCTGCTCGAATATTTTGCCATTCTGTAATTATATTGATAATCTAAACTCAATTGCCTCAATTTAAGATTTAACGAAGCTGGTCACGTTAAGTTTGAGAAATATTGAGTTTTTGTTGCCTGCATTGTTGAGAGTTGTCTGTGTGAATATTCACAGTATCTCCTTGCTTAAAGTAAGCAGAGAAGGAACATCCTGATATGATTTCTGACTCTCTGATAAAGGTCGTGTCTGTTATGTGTTACGCTGTTTCTATGGAGGCTGATAAACAGTTTGAGCTTTGAGTAAGCGTGCACAGACAGCACCTGACCTGTTACTCCCTGTGCTGGAAAAAAAGGGAGTTTTCTGTCTGCTGATTCTGTCCAAACTCTTACTTCCTCCAGAACGTTACAGAAGTATTTCTCTTCTCAAAATGAGAAAACCCTGGAATTCACAAACCTCTGTGTGGGAACTTTCACTTTCATGTGAACTTTCATACAGGACTTTTCAGTTCTCAAAGCAATAGTTCACCCAAAAATGAAAATGTTATCATTGTTTATCCTCTGGTGTTGTTTTAAACCTGTATTTATTCAATATTCAAACCTTGTTTTGCTTGATGCAAAAACAAACTCGCTGGTTCTTGCAGGTCACGCGGTCATGTCTGAGTGTTTGTGTTTACCATATCTGTGAGTTCATCGGTGTTTATATGTTAATATCAAATAAAGTAATCATTTCTGTTCTGAAAACTTGTAATTTAAACATATCTTCAATTGTGTTTTAAAGTCTGATGGGTTTGGAAGGACATGAGGGTGATCAATTATGACAAATTTGGGGGGTAAACTAACCCTTCAACTATGTGTTATGGAAAAGTGCAGCATGTTTATTCTGTGAAGCATCTCTTTGAAGAAAGAAAGTCACAAACAGGTTTATGCTAACATGAATAGTTTAGTGCTTAAAATTACAAACTGAGCTAATATATTTTTTTGCAACATTTGTAAATGTAAAAAAGAACATGAATTGAAGTTTAATGACATTTGTAAAGATTAACTAATGATCCATATACCATTATATATTGTTTATATATAAGCTTTTAATCATTGTAAATCATCGGTCAAAAAATTGTAGATTTTAAAGAAGTATATGATCATATGAACTGAAAGTTTAATGACATTTGTAAACATTTTAATTTACATGAAATGATGATCTGTTAATTATTAGGTCATGTTTAATAAGTTTATTAGTAAACATTAACAAGCACATTATCTCATATTTCTAGCTGTTTGAATACATATGTGACCCTGCACCACAAAAGCAGTCTTAAGTCGCTGGGGTATATTTGTAGCAATAGCCAAAAAAAACATTGTATGGGTCAAAATTATCGATTTTTCTTTTATGCCAAAAATCATTAGGATATTAAGTAAAGATCATGTTCCATGAAGATATTTTGTAAATTTCCTACCATAAATATATCAAAATTTAATTTTTGATTAGTAATATGCATTGCTAAGAACTTCATTTGGACAACTTTAAAGGTGATTTTCTCAATAATTAGATTTTTTTGCACACTCAGATTCCAGATTTTCAAATAGTTGTATCTCGGCCAAATATTGTCCTATCCTAACAAACCATACATCAATGGAAAGATTATTTATTCAGCTTTCAGACGATGTATAAATCTCAATTTTGAAAAATTGACACTTAAGACTGGTTTTGTGGTCCAGGATCACATATTAACTAATGATCTGTTAAGCATCATATAATGTTTGTTAATGATTTATTAATGAAAGTTATTATAAACTGTTACGAAGACATTTACAATGTTACAAAATATATATAATGTTTGCTATTTCAAATAAATTCCATTCTTTTGAACTTTTTAGTCATCAAATAATCCTAAAAAAATTTGTATCATGGTTTCCACAAAAAAATAAAAAATAAAATAAAAAATAAGCAGCAAAAACTGTCTGGCATTGCTACTAATCGGAACCATTCTTAATAATTGAGTACCAATGATAATTGACTATGACTGAAGCACTAGTTATGAATATCAGAATGATTTCTGAAGGATCATGTGACACTGAAGACTGAAATAATGATGCTGAAAATTCAGCTTTGCATCACAGGAATAAATTACATTTAAAAATACATTTAAATATAAAATGCAACTTTAAATTGTAATAATATTTTACAATATTATATATATATTTTATTGTATTTTAATCAAACAAATGCAGCCTTGGTGAGAATTTTATGAGAACTTTTACAAAAACATTAGAAAATTATTCTGAACTTTTGACTAGTATACTGCATGAAACAAAAGATCTACAGTGCTCTATTCAGATAATACACATAACCATGAGCTCTATATGAGATGTGGAAATATAGGGCATGTGCACTGTGGGAGAGAAGAGGCTGATGGGAATCACTAGTGTTTGTAGAAGCCGGCCTGGGTTTGACGTGAACTTGCCGTGAAAAGTCCAAAGAAAACTTCCCTGATCCCACTAAGGAAGAGGGCCGTGAGGATCAGGCCCGGTCAGAGGGTTTTTCTGAATGCATTCAGCAAGCATTAGTGTAGGGATTACGACTCGACACGCTCCGCTGGGTGTCATCTCTGATCTAAAGCAGCGCAGACAGACAGAAGCTGACTGTTACAGGCCTGTCACGAGGTCTGAGGAAACACCTGCCAACACACTGGACAGGTGAGAGACCAGTGATCGTTCATCTGTCCCTCAGGCTTACAAGATCACGTCTTTATAGACACAGTGACTTTTGAACCCCTCGGTCACTGAGACATCTGCTGCGGTATCTAAATATACAGGGAATAAAAGTATAGTCCTACCACAGCTGTCATGACAGACTCTCACACAGTCTAATCACACAGAACCGAAAACCAGCTCTCAAATCAAGACTACAGAGGCCAGAAACGAGCCGACCAAGCCTAAAGCCCTCGACCAGCAAAGCCGTACAGGACCAGCATGAAAGGATTCTCCTACAATTCAAAACACAACAGAGATCCAGCATTCCACACCGTCGTGTTATGCTTGCAGACTCTGCACGCGAAAACCTGAGAAAGAAAAGCTCAGACTCGCTCACCAGTGAATTACAGTGTTTGTGTGCGTTTGCATGTTTATGTGGTTTATGAGGACACACATTTGTATAATGACATAGGTATTAGAACGAGAAGGTGATTTATGAGGACATTTTCAGTGTCCCTGTAGTTCAAAAGGCTTATAAATCTTTCAGAATGAGTTTTTTTGAAAATCTAAAAATGCACAAAGTATCCTGGAAGGGGTAGGTTTAGGTGTAGGGCGATAGAAAATATGGTTTGTACAGTATAAAAACCATTACGCCTATGGAGAGTCCCCATAAACCATAAAAATCAACATGTGTGTGTGACTATGTGTGTGTTCATAGAGAGAAATGTCGGTTTCTGAAACACATATGACAGGGTTTAAAGGGTTGCTCCACCCCAAAATGAAAATGTTGACATTAATCACTTAAAATAGTCCATCTGCCATCAGTAGTTCAACCGTAACTTTATGAAGCTATGAGAATACTTTTTGTATGCAACCCCCTCCCCCCCCCAAAATAATGACTTTATTCAACAATTCGTCTCCTCTGCGTCAGCGTAGCACCATTTGAAATATCAACTGAGGCATAAACTTCCGTGCAGCTGTTCTGTGTCAGCCGCGCCGCACGGATACGCTGTTTTTGTTCAAATCAAAGCGTAAACAAACATAGAAGACCTATCCGTGCGGCGCGGCTGACACAGAACAGCGTACGCAGTTTGCGTTCAGCGGATATTCTCCAAAATGGGCTACGCTGACGCAGAGGAGACGAATTGTTGAATAAAGTCATTATTTTTGTTTTCTTTGCGCACAAAAAGTGTTCTCGTCGCTTCATAACGTTATGGTTGAACCACTGATGGCAGATGGACTATTTTGACGATGTCTTTCATACTTTTCTGGGCCTTGACAGTGTTAATTGTTTGGCAGTCAATGGGACAGTCACAAGCCTCCTGGTTTTCATCCAAAATATCTTAAAATTGCGTTCTGAAGACGAACAAAGCTTTTATGGGTTTGGAACGACATGGGGGTAAGTGATTAATGACAAAATTTTAATTTTGGGGTGGAGTATCCCTTTAACCTCTCCAGAAAAAGGCTGTATATTTCCGAGTTTAAATTAGATTTTGAATGCCAAATTTTCAAAGCAAACTCAAATTTTGGACCCCACTGCATGTAAGATTTAAAGTTCTTTTATCCTTTTTAATACTTTCAATATTCAGTATCCTGTGTAACATGAACAGAATTTTTGACTCTGATAACGTTCTTTAAATGCTATTTATAAATCATTCGTAGACTGTTTTGTTCACACTGAAACATTTTATTTGGACGTTACTCTAATAATGTATTTAAATGTTACAACTAGTTTCAGAATGTTCAGAGAACATTCAAATGTAACGTTCTCACAATGTTTTCAAATTGATCAAATGGAATGCTGCCTTAATGTTTTCTCTAACGTTCGCAATAACCAAGAAAAAAAGGTTTTAAAACATTTTAAAAACTTTTGAACGTGCAAAGAACATGTAGAAACATTGTCTTCATAATATTACGGGAATGTTAGCAAAAAGTTCTTAGAATATTTTTGTTAGCTGGTTGCTCCTCAGGTCAGTAACTGTTAGTTGCCCGCTATCACCCAGTTTTGACACGTTGTTATTAAATAAACAAATATAGATGTGCGCTTTTTTCATAATGGAAAGGTACTCACCCTGATCCTTCATCACCTCCGGCTCTCGTTTGCATTGAATCTGCTGATATCCAGAGAGAGAGCCGCTCACACATTTGGTCACTGATCAGTCTGACTGATCGATTCAGTTAATATTCAGTTACACATGCGCGCATAGCGTAACAAACAAACATGGGAAAATATGAACTTAAACAGCTTTGCATCAGCCGAACATCAGACTCTGATATGAGAAAAGCTAGCGGTTATTCCCCTATTCCTCGCTTGTAGCCTACTGTTGTGACACGCCAGCCAGCCACTCACACACACACTCACACACACTCACTCACACACACACACACACACACACACACACTCTCTCTCTCTCTCTCTCTCTCTCTCTCTCTCTCTCTCTCTCCTCCTCTCGGTCGGATGGGAGAGGTTTTACTGATGACAGATCACCGAGCGTCAGTGCTCTTGCACAGATCTGTTCTACAAAAAAAAAATAAAAAGTACACGGATAATTCTAATGCCTTGCATCCATTAAACACTAAATTTGCTATAGGTTATATTAATCGGTTTCTTTTAGTGTTTTTTTCATTTAAAACGTATGTAACGTTACATCATTTGAAGAGGTCTGGTTTTAACCTAATTAATTCATATTTTCACAAAGATGCAGAGATACAACAGATAGTTGTTATACTGTTGCGCCCCCTTGCGACACCTGAGGCACCTCACTACTTACAAATCAGCAATAAAAAAAGTGTTGACAAATAGCTGTTGAGAGAAAGGGAGAAATACAGATCAGACTCTCCAGTTTTGCCTCTGTACGTTATATTTCTCCAGAATAATAAGTCACTGTGAATGCCATTATTTATTTCCTTCATGCAAATATGTAAACTGGTACATTACCAGAACTTTAGTTTTATTATAATTATTACTGCCTTACCTCTAAAAAAATAAACAAATAAACAAATTATTATAAATAGCCTAAATCGTATTTACCTGCGTGTCATGTGACCATTAACTAAATCAGCATATGGGAATGATTTCTGAAGGATCATGTGACACTGAAGACTGTCCTGAAGAGTTGCTGAAAATTCAGCTTTGAATCACAGGAATAAATGATATTTTCAAGTATATTAAAAAAAGAAGTTGTTTTCAGTTATCTTCAGACACTGACAGAAGATTTAAAGACTGAAAGATTTGACAAGTTTTCAATTTCATAAAACACTTTTTGCAAAACACAACACAATTCTCTGTGTAACACACACAAATCTAACAGGAATGAATAGTGTTTGCAAATGTTTGCTTTTGAGATGTGTTTGTGATGTTTTGAATGCAGTGCTTCATTTTGCAAGAGATGTGAGGCATTTTGCATTTTGTGTGTGCAATTCTTGGATTTGTGTTCAAAGTTTTGAAAAAAAAGAGGCCAAATTTTGAAAATGTGTGTAAGCAGTTGAAAAAAAAACTGCAAATAATGCTTTTAACTGAGCAATAACTGTTTATTGTTAACTGTTAATTATTAAGATGTTTGTTATCAAGAGTTTACACAAATGTTTATGCAGAAAAAAATGCACAATAACATAGCAAAAATACATAATAAGAAAGGAAAGCTTTTTCATGGGTGTTTAAATACAGGACATGGTGCAAATGCTAGAAAACACTTTGATGTTTGTGTTTTTTTTATTTTGCCTTTCATTTTCAACAAAACAGTAAATGACTTGAAAATGAACAGAGTAATAGTCAGGGTCACTTTGAAGAGGAATCAGTTGAAATAATGAGCAAACCTATAAAGGAAAACATTATGAGTGTTTGAATATAAGGAAATTATCCAAGTGCAAGAATGTTTGGGTTAATTTAACCTTTAAATTTCTCAAAAACTGTACAGTAATATGACATGATTTTTTTTTTTTTTTACAGTTACAGTCAGGGTCACTCTGAAAAATATCCTCATGTATAATGTGTATATAGTCTACAGTATATACTGTACATACACACACACACACACACACACACACACACACATACACACACACACACACACACACACACACACACACACACACACACAGAAATAAACACAAACTTTAATGTCAGATGCATTCAGTCACAATTGTTTTTTTATATGCAATTCATTGATAATTGAGAGATGGACTAATAAATGTTGCCCAAAAGCTCTTGTGTTATATTTGACATTTACATTAATATGGAAAAATAAAATAAAATAAAAAATGAATAAATTTTGTATAGTAAATACATTAATATCAACATTAATTAACACAAATAAATGATTTATCATAATTAATGTACAAATACAAAAGTTTTTTATGGTCACAATAAATCCCACAATAGTGACCGTAAAAACTAAAAAGATTTGAACTTCCTGCAAATATGGAAAAAATAAAGGGTCTCAATTAAATATGTGCAGTTAATGCAAATTGTCACATGACCAGAGTAGATTAATTCCTGTTTGCACCATGAGAAGATGATAACTGCATCAAAGCTACAAAACAAAAGACTAGTAAAGCATGTTAACATAAAGATATGACAAAGATTTGTGGCACACACTATCTTTAAGGTATCTAGTATTAATATATGAATTCACATATATTCAGTTTTGTTGAGTGTGGTCATAGAGTGAGTAAACATCTTGATACTCATAACAGTGACCAGTGGGATAACAGTGAACTTAGGAATACAATATAAATCCAATGGCAGTTGTAAGTGAAAACTGCACTAAAATGTTGCAATGACAAAAAATTGCACTAAATTAAAAGTTCAAATGTAAAAAATAAGTTACAATATTGATGTTGTAATACTGGTAGCATTAATATAAAAAAATCTATGATATATGATACAAAAAAGTAATAATTTTGAAATATGTTGATGGTTATATATATATATATATATATATATATATATCTCAGTATTACTATCAGTGTTGTATAAGGGTTTTTATGCATAATAGTAACCCTAGAATGTGATCAAACAGTTTAAAATAGCTGGGCTGAGATATATAATAATTTGTATGACTGCAGAAATATGTTAATTCAGTACACACATTATCCCACCGGTCACCGACCATAAAACACAATTTTTCACACACTTAAAAAAAAAAAAAAAAAAAAAAAAAAAAAAATATATATATATATATATATATATATATATATAAATAATAATAATAATAATAATTGATTATTTCGAAGTGTTACTAATGACACATCACTTGGATATTTTCATGTCTGGGAAAAAAAATTGGGATTAAACGGGTTAATGTACAATTATTATTATTATTATTTTTTTAACAAACATTAAAATAATATGGTCATCATGAAATTGTATTATTTGTGTCCTGATGGAAAATAGCAATAAATTCATTTTCTGATGTCTGTCTTTATGGGTTAAATGTCAATTTATGCAGTAATATTTTGTGTCACCGTGAACAGCAATCTATTGAAAATATGAGCAGAAGTATAAACGAAACGCCTGTCTGTAGACCGATTTTGAGCGCCCCCAGCACCCTTACCGTAAGCGCGCGATTAGACGCGCACACAAAAACAAGCGCGCTGAAGCTGAAGAGACTGTGTACTTTCAAACCGCGCTGATCTAACGGCAGCACTTCACCCTCAACAAGTTACAGGCGTATTACATTAATGCAGCAAACACCGTTAAAAAGGGTTGTCAGTTAACCTGTAACATCAAAACTAATAAGACTGAATCAGTCGGACTAAGTTATACATCAACGAAGAAGCATATTTAACGGTTTAGTCAGGTAGAAATACATTCTTAAAGTAACAACTGCATTTTTACATCTGTTAAAGTATCTAGTATAGTGTAGTATAGTATAAGAGCCTATAGGCTCACTGAGCAATCTAGTTATTATTTATGTAAATAATTGATTGATTGATGATTTATTTAGTAAAAATTGGCTGAACTTGCTTTTCTGGTTTGCATGTTTGCAGAGGCAGCAAATATGGCCACAAATGAAGGTGAGTGATCCTGCAGATCTCTGTTCAGTTGCTGATATACAGTAAGTTACCGCAGCTCTCTGTTCAGCTGCTGATATACAGTAAGTTACCGCAGCTCTCTGTTCAGTTGCTGATATACAGTAAGTTACCAAAATAAGTCAAAAAAATATATATATATTTTTAACTGGAGTCTCTTATGCTCATCAAGGCTGTATTTATTTGATTAAAAATACAGAAAAAAATGTAATATTGTGAAATATTATTGCAATTTCTAATATTGGTTTCCTCTCTAAATATACTTTAAAATATAATTTATTTCTGTGACGCAGTTACTCCAGTCTTCAGCGTCACTCGATCCTTCAGAAATCATTTTAATATGCTGATTTATTATCAGTGTTGAAACTAAAATAGAAATCTTTTCTAACAATATAAGTCTTTACTATCACTTTTTATCCATTTCACACATCCTTGCTGAATAAAAGTATTCATTTCTTTAAAAGAAAAAAGAAAAAATTTACTGCCCCAAACATTTGAAAAATAGTCTATATTGTAACACAAAAATTCTATTTTGGATAAACACTGTTCTTTTTAACTTTTTATCAAAGAATCCTGAAAAAAAAAATATCACAGCACAGTTTCAACACTGATAATAAATCAGCATATTAGAATGATTTCTGAAGGATCATGTGACACTGAAGACTGGAGTAATGATGTTGAAAATTCAGCGCTGCATCACAGAAATAAATTATATTTTAAAGTATATTAAAATAGAAAACTGTTACTTTAAATTGCAATAATATTTCACAAAATTAGAATTTTTTTCTGTATTTTTGATCAAATAAATGCAGCCTTGATAAGCATATGAAACTTCTTTAAAAAAAAAACATTAAAAATCTTACTGATCCCAAACTTTTGAACGGCTGTGTGTGTGTGTGTGTGTGTGTGTGCATGTGTGTATGTCTAATATACTACAGTATATATGAAAATACATATTTTTCAATTAAAGAGAACTTATAGAGTTAAAATGGACTGCTTTTGGTGCTTGTATGGCTTTCATACTGAACGCTTCTTTGATGCCCTAAATACAGGACGATTCTGTATTATACGGAACGGTTGGCAAATAACTGTGAGAGTCAGTTAATATTCTTTGATACTCTTTAAACCACAGGTTACCCAATTGACCTCCAACCACAGAAAGATGAACTTCATCCCGCCCCTCCTGATAACCAGGGACCAGTCAAACCAGGCCAAGGTAAGGGAATCTAAGGAAGCTTTGATTTTTCAAAATCTGATCTCACTTTTCCAGATCCTCCAGCTTAACACATCATTTTCTTCCCTTTGCAAGGTGAAGTGTCTGTGATGCCGGTTCCTGAAAGAGCCGCTGGCTGCCCTCCAGGACTGGAGAACCTGACCCAGGTAGAGCTTACAGCTCAGTACACCTCTGTAGACACTGATGGAGTTTCCTTTTTGTTTTTTGTTTTCTGAAATATGTGACCGTGGACCACAAAACCACTCATAAGAGTCAATTTTATGAAAATGAGATTTATACATCATCTGAAAGCTGAATAAATAAGCTTTCCATTGATGCATGGTTTAGGATCGGACAATACAATATTTGGCTGAGATACAACTATTTGAAAATCTGGAATCTGAGGGTGTAAAAAAATCTAAATATTGAGAAAATCACCTTTAAAGTTGTCCAAATGAAGTCCTTAGCAATGTATATTACCAATCACTGATTTATTTACAGTAGGAAATTTACAAATATCTTGATGGAACATGATCTTTACTTAATATCCTAATGATTTTTGGCATAAAAGAAAAATGTATTGTTGGCTATTGCTACAAATATACCTGTGCTACTTATGACTGCTTTTGAGCTCCAGGGTCACATTTGATAGTATCTTCTCAGGAAATGGTGACTCAGCTTGCGTTGGTTTTCTGGGCTTTGAAATGATCAAATAAATGTCCCACTTTTTGGAGGAACTGTGTATTACTTGTGAAGTACTTTAGAAAACCTTTTAAAAATGAATATCATGCCATCCAAAGTCCTTAAGATGGTTTTCTACATTTATTCCCTTTGTACAACACAGATTGATCAGCTTCTTGTGCAGCAGAAAGTTGAGCTGGCTGAAGGTAACGTTGTGATGTTTGTTTTAGTTTCCTTTTCACTGATATTATTAGAATAGTTTGCATGTTTTTAAATTTAATGACTATTATCTCAACATAATAGAAATCAACACACACACACACACACACACACACGTTTTACACATGAACAATGAGATTGTCAGTAAAATGAATGTACTCATAAAGTAATTGTAACCGCTATTATTTTTATGTGGGCTGGGATTAATTTTTTATCTGCCATTTACTGCTATATAATTATTAAAAATGAGAATTTTTGTTTAAGTTTGTAAAACCTCTGGTGCTGCTAATTCAATGAAATGAATGCACTATGTTTTAGTTCGGTAATGATTTTTATTTAATATTTTTGTGTTTTTAGGGGATTTTATGGTACTAAATTATATTTATAGAATAGTTATGATCCATTTATTACCTGTTAATCACTTTTTGAGCATAGACATGAAAATGAAATCTCCAGCTCAAACTCTCGAAAATCTTGAATGCTTTGGAGCACAGAGTTAAGCTTGGTCACATTTTCACTTTTTCTATTCGAATCATGTCCATGATTTTCATGGCAAGTGCCAAAACCGAACAGTTTCGTACAATTCAGATGAAGTAAAAATTTCTAAAAAAACAAAACCTTTTTTGGTCAAAAATGACAGAACAGCACCAGAGGGTTAATTAAATTATCTTGAAAATACTGTATTCTCTCAGGATATTTTCTGTCACTATTACTGTATAAGCGTCTCAGCCACCATATTTTACCTTGTTTTTGTGTAACTTCTGTAATCTGTAATATTAAACCATCCAAACACACTTGCATGGAGTTTGTCTGATAATATGGCAGATGGCAACAGCTGCCAGGCAGAATTGGGCAGTAACCGAGTTGGGGCTTACCGATGGGTCAGTGAATGCATTGCACAAAACTTGACAAAAACATGGATCTTTCTTTTGTTTTTGTTGTGTCACATCACAGCTATTATGGGCTGGGAGAGCAATAATAAGTACAAAGTGAAGAACAGGACGGGGCAGCAGGTGTTCTTCGTGGCTGAGGAGAACAACTTCTGTAACAGACAGCTCTGTGGACCCCTGCGCTCATTCGTCCTCCATGTTCAGGATAACACAGGACAGGAAGTGATGACGCTCACACGTCCTTTGAGGTGTGGAAGCTGCTTTTTCCCCTGTTGCATGCAAGAGGTAATACATATTCTGTCTCACTTTCATTCAGTTTTCAAAGCCTTGGATTTGAATCTCAGGCTTCATTGTTAAAGATATAAACTGGATGGTTCAAACTAGATTCATGTACCATCCATCATCATTGTGCTGTTTCTGTGGAGAAAAGAATCCTTTTACAATCCATACACACACTACTGTACAAGAGTAATTAATGGTAAGATTTTTAATTGTTTTTTAAAAAAAATAAAAATTCTCCTGATGGATCTTAAATTTGTATTAAACTCTTTAAATGATTAATTTCTTTAAGACAATATCCAGAGGTTTGAACAGTAGTGTACATTGACTTGAATATATATCTTCTATAATGAACATGTTTTTAATTTCTGAATTAATTAAATTGAGTATTAATTACAGTGAAGATCAAAAGCCCCATTAAGAGAATGAAATTATTTAAAATAAAGCTTTATTAAAGGTGCAATAGGTGATTGTCTTCAGAAACATTTTTTGTTATGCTAGTTGAAAGTCTCTTCTCATCCTGATAGCAATCATTAAGTTAAGTGGTCTAAATGTATTTATCTTTATTTATACATTCTGTGGAAAGTGTAGGACCAAGAAATGTTCGTCCAATCAAAACGCTCGGTCCGAGCGTTTTAATTGTCTTTCCTACCTGTCTGTCAACATATGAATTTGTGTACCTCTGCGCACCCTGTTCGCGCAGACACGATTCGTCATCAGCGCGTTCATGCACGCTGTGCAGACAGAGCGAGAATGGCCGGCAAACATCAACAACCCGATCTTCCTTCCTGGTATTGTAGTACTTTTACTATCTGTGCTATTATGTTTTCTCACCGGTGAATGACACATGATGTAGCCCAGCAGTTCCCAATTCCAGTCCTCACGCTCACCGCTCTGCTTAGTCTCGTTTAGTTAACACAGCTGAATCAGATAACCAGCTCATTAGAAGAGAGCTACGTGCATGAACTTGTGTTCCGATTGACATGCTCACTACACAGTGTTCATTGCTCCCTACCAAAGAGTATAGAATACCAAGAGGCGAAACTCTGATGCTTTTTGGGTAACAGCCACTAGGTGGCGCTTCGGTAGCTTCGCCATTTTGGGGTGAAAGTTCCAACTGAACAACGTTACAGATATACAGAAATAGACAGAATAACAACGAAAGAGAGGTTAAAGTGGAATAAAAGAACGCAAGTTGGGCAATCCACTGCAAAAACTATCAGTGTGACAGTGAAAATCTTGCTTTTTATCGTTTTCCCAAAGACCCTGACAGGTAATTATTCACAGAATTGTGTTTTGAAGTGGGATGTAGCGCTGTCTTATGCACCTGCTAACTTTAACTGTTTTTAGTCTAGTAGTAAACTTAAATCCTTTTAGGAACTGCAGGTCCTATAGCCATAGGAACCATAATAATGATTTATATGGATATGACACTATAGTTATAATGAGCTTATATGCAGCTTCACACATTTACAATTACTTACTGTCTATATTATTATTTACTATTACTCCAGTAGGTCTGAAATATATATATATATATATATATATATATATATATATATATATATATATATATATATTGTACGTTTTAATCTCCTGGAACACACTACAAACATGATCTAGATTAGAACATGATGCATTGCTGTGTCTGTCATAATTAAATAATTAAACAATTTTGGAGAAAGTGGCTGTACTTGTGTTTTGTTTTGTTTTTTCCATAAAAACGTTTTTTTGTTGTTGTTGTTGTTGTTGTTTACCGTCTTCCTTTAACGGACATTAATATAAGACAATACTGCAAAAACAGTTTACTGTCAAGATGTCCTGTTATATATTTATTGTCCAACATTCCTAATTTTTCTGTCATTAATTTAATGTCATATGTTGGTATTAATTCAGTGTTTATAATGTTAACACATATTTTCAACCGAAACTGGTTTCTAGAAAGCAAAAAGTTTTGTAAAAAAAAAAAAAAAAAAAAGGGAAGACTTTAAAATAAAGTCTGTGAAATAAACTGTTAAAAGGATTTGATGATCACTAGTCTAGTGATTGTACATTATTGTTGTCATCGTTCAGGCTGTATTTCAGCTTTAATGTACGGTAATTTTGAACAAAGCAGCTGATATTTAACAAGGAAAATGTACGATAGAACATAGATATGGGTAAGTAAAGTATTTAAAAATACATATATACTTTAAATGTGTTATTGTAAGATGGTCAAGCGTGACTGGCTGCTATTATTCTATGGCGTTTTGTGTAGTTGTCAGTCCAAAATGGCGGCGGCACAGTCATGTCATGGGCGCAACTGTTGCTATGGAGCGTTCTATTGAGTTTCGCCTCTTGGGCTTCTATACTCTTTGTCCCTACTCCCTGAGCAGGGGAAAATCCGTTGAAGTTTATTTCACTTTGGAACATTCACTCACGGATTTGCGCTGCGCAGTGTCTACACACACAGACAAAACTCACTAGAGAGTGTGACATAATATACCTCTGTAAATAAATACAATTTAAATTCACGTCTCGCACACTTTAATGCCCTTTGTATGGAACATATACGGTCGCTTTGAACTGGAATCATGGTGGAATATCTGGTGATGTCCACTTCGCAGGGCACTTATGACTTACGGTCGAACAGAACAAACGTCGGACGTGATAAGATATACATATGAAATGTGCAGAGCGGGGAGGGCGCGAGGACTGTAATTGGAAACTGTTAATGTAGCCTATTGTAGTAATTTAATGTTGTCTCTGGTATTCTGCTCTTTGAGCGTATGTGTGTTCAGGGGGCGTGGCTTTGGACGGCGATTGCAGGGAGGGTGGGATGTTCACTTTCAGTGCTATCAGGCTAAAGTTAGCATTTTCCGAGATCTCCTATTACACCTTTAAATAATTTGGTATTTAAAAAAAAATGGCTTCACTGATTAAGAACATTATTGTATACATTGTCCACAAAAATAAAGTGCCACTTACATGCAGGAAAATAAATAAATACATATTTACATACTACATTAAATAGGAAATGATATCATAGAGAGGACCCTTTCAGATTTTAATGACTGTGTGTAAAGTTCAATAAGTCTCTTAAAATATCAGATAATTTGACCTTTTAATGAAGCTGCAAGGTTAGTTGAGGTTGTAAAATGGCATGTGGTGCGACTTACGAAAAATGTACTATCTTGATTGTATTATAGTATTAATAATTCATGATTCAACATACTTTCATGGATTCATGGACGCTCTTATATGTCTTTGACCCTGTTAATATTTTAGACATCCAGCTGATGCATGTCATGTTTTCAAATCAACTTCATCAATGTTATGAATGGTGTGTTGCATGATGGGAGCTCAGCAAAGCCACCATCACTGGTCATGCTTGTGATTGAATTAACAGCTTATATGCAGTGTATAATTGCGAATAATCATAAAGATGTACACCGCAAAATCCCCGGTGTCAAATTAATACTGCTGGGTGTCAATATGTGTCCACACTACAGAGTGATAAAAGTAACACTGAAGCAGTGTTAAAGTTAATGAGATAATTAAGTTATTAATTAAGTGATGATTGAGCATTAGTGATGAACACCTGCTGCTAACAAGCAGAACCACTGAAGAGAAACAACAAGAACAGAAAAAAGAGAAACACAACAACTACAACTGAGTTCCAGTCACAGCCTTAGATGAAATCAGCTGAAATAAAAGACATTAAATCTGAAGATCTCAGCAGAGGAGGATTAAACAACTCCACAAACAGCATCACCAGCTTCACTCATTACTAACCAGACTGACTTTATTTCTGTCTTACAAAAATTCTTATTGAGAATTAAGAGAGGTTTATTTTCATATTTTATTGAATTTCATTTAAAGGTTACCATCATTGTGATCAGTGTTTGCTTTAGTTGGGCTCTTCACCCTTGACTTTATATTATTAATAATTCTTTGGCTTCTGTAATTCTGTGTTTACAAAACACAGTAAAGAAAACCAGGAGAACATGTGCTCAGGTGATGATGGCTGCTTGATGCTGACAATCATGTAGTGGCTTGATTCACTGGTTGTTACATTTTACATTGTTGACTATAGTAGCCCTTTGTTTCTACAGATTGTGTTTTTGACCATGTGAACAATTTTATAAAGACGTTGTGCACGAGAAGTTTTAATTTACGGCACACATAGACATGAAGAATCTGCATATGAATCTCAACAATGGTGACAATCAACAAAATATTCCAATAAACAGATCTTTTATCATCACAAAGCAAGCTACTAAAAAGTCACAACAAAAAATAGCAAAAATTAAAGCAAATAGTAAGAATAAAAGAAAATACAAAGACAATTCAGGTGCATAATTTATTCATGTTGCAATGCATTCTGGGAGCCATGGATGAGTTTTGATTGGTGCGCCCAGAATGCACTGCAACATGGAGCTTTATGTTTATTGTCACCATTGTTGAGATTCATATGCTGATTCTTGATGAATGTTTGCATCTTAGTTATAAAGATGTTCGAAATGTCTAGTGTGCAAAGTGTTTCTAAAATTCATCAAATTATCTGATTAAATACTTACTTTTATCAGCAATATTGAATTAATTTGACATAACATAGAATCAGGCCATTAAACTACAAATAAGTCATTACTAATAACCTGCCAACACCACCAGATTATGTTTTTTTTAATGGCTTTTTGCCATAACAAATGTGTCTCACAAACAGAGTTACAGCAGCCAGAGAAAAACTAATGTTAGGAAGTCAAGGATCAAGAGCCCAACTAAAGCAAATACTGATCACCTTAATGGCGACTTTAAACAAAACATTCAACATCTAAACCTCTGTTCTCAATAAAAAAACTTAAAACTTTTTTAGACATTTCAGAAATAAAGTCAGTTTGGTTAGTAATGAGTGAAGCTGGTGATGCTGTTTGTGGAGTTGTTTAATCCTCCTCTGCTGAGATCTTCAGAGATTTAATGTCTTTTATTTCAGCTGATTTCATCTAAGGCTGTGACTGGAACTCAGTTGTAGTTGTTGTGTTTCTCTTTTTTCTGTTCTTGTTGTTTCTCTTCAGTGATTCTGCTTCATCACTAATGCTCAATCACCACTTAATTAATAACTTATCTCATTCCCTTCAACACCGCTTCAGTGTCACTTTTAACACTCTGTAGCGTGGACACATATAGACACCCAGCAGTGTTAATTTGACACCTGGGATTTTGCTGTGAACTATATTTCAAGAATAATTATGCCTAAAATCAAATCACTGTTTATGTGTCTTGCCTGTCTTCCTCTTAGCTGGAAATCCAGTCTCCACCGGGCAGCCCGATTGGATATGTGGTCCAGAACTGGCATCCTTTCCTTCCTAAGTTTACAGTACAGAATGAGGACCGAGAAGCAGTTCTGAAGATCGTGGGGCCGTTCTGTTCATGCAGATGTTGTGCGGATGTGAACTTTGATGTATGAAACATACAAGACAGAAACATTGACGAAAGTTTGATTATTTGACTTGGTCTTTAATCTCAGACATAAAAATATAAGACCACATGATCCTTTTATAATACATACCACACTTTTCATCATCATCTTGCATCTAAACAGGTTTTGTCCGTGGATGAATCAACAAAGCTGGGCAGAATCTCTAAACAGTGGTCAGGTCTGCTGAGAGAAGCTCTCACTGATGCAGACCACTTTAAAATCTCCTTTCCTATGGATCTGGACGTGAAGATCAAAGCTGCTCTTTTTGGAGCCTGCTTTCTCATAGTAAGCAGAAATAAGGCATTACCATACGTCAGCATATTTCTGCTTAGACCAGTTTGTATCTGTCTAATCTTGCTCTATAAGCTCTGCGTGTTTCAGTACAGTGAATAATCTGATATTGTTCTTCTCTTGTAGGACTTCATGTTCTTTGAACAAAATTGGCTGGATGTCCTGTAAGTACACAAATATTGCATATGGATATTTGAAAATGTCCACAACTTAATTTGTCAACACATAGTTCTAATCATTGTCTTTCAATTAGTCTTTCAGGTTGAATTTTGAACTCCTTACCCTGGATTCAACCATGGATTCAAATGTGGATCACTTCTCTAAAATATATATATTTTACATATTACTATAACATTATACAGTATATTCCTTCCGTACCGTCAATGATCCACCACTAGCTGACAGCAATTCCCTTTACAATAATTTTCAGATGCTCTCAGTATCAACAAAGTACCTGCTCTAACTGTTTTGCCCAAAAATGATCTACGAACTATTAAAGAGCACTTTAAAGTCAGCATGAAACGGAAGTTGTGATAGTCCTTTTTCCCCTATTGTGACGTATATCCGAGTGAAACGGCGGTGGCACTTTATTTTAAGGTGTCCTTGTTACAGGGTAATTATACATTTAAGTACTGAGTAATATTAACTACATGTACTTATATGGTTAGGGTTAGGATTAGGGTTACTTGCATGATTAATTGTTATTATAATACTAAGTACATGTAACGTGTGTAACAAGGACACCTTAAAATAAAGTGTAACCAAAACGGCTTCTGAAATGAGAAAAAAAGATCCAACACTCCTGTAATTATCAAGCAGCCCTGAACACCTTGATCAGCTGCTTCAGGTGTGTTTGATTGGGGTTGGAGCTTTACTCTGCAGGACATTGGCTCTCCAGGATCAGGGTTGGAGATCCCTGTAATATTCAATATCCCGGAAATCGAGCATGCGAGGGAGAATGTCTGCGCTCTATATGCTGTAAAGTGAGCATCACTTCTCAAAATGTTACCATTTTAAAAGTTTTTTGGTCATCCATGTCATTATCACATTGTGTGTTGCAGATAAAATCAGAAATGCATTTCCATCTGAACAATACAAATGATTCCAACTGCCCCAACTACGTTTATGCAGACGTTAGGGTAATCTTCTGGGCTTTCGAAGCAGCAACTTCATTTGGATATAATTTAAACCTTATGGAGCAGCAACATTTCAGTTCTGAAATAATGTTTATTGAATCAACAGATACAATGCAATGTGAATCATAACAAAAACAGACAGGTGCAAAAATTTGGGCACCCTAATGGAATAATGACCTGGAATAAAACCCTGTAGATGCTTCTTTCAGCCACTGGTAAGTCCTTGAATCTTGAGTCCCTGACTGCAGTATTTTGGACCTGTCTTCCTTGCAGAATTTCTCCAGTTCAGTCAGGTTTGATGGCTGCCCAGCTTGGACAGGCCTCTTCAAATCAATTCGTAGATTTCTGATGATGTTCAAGTCTGGGGAGTGGGATGGCCATGCAAGAACATTGTTTCTGTGTCTGGGCAGGAATTGCTTGGTAGATTTGGAGCAGTGCTTTAGGTGATTGTCCTGCTGAAACAACCAACCCTGGCATAACTTTGACCTTTTAACTGATTCTTGAACTTTGTTCTTCAGAATCTGCTGATTAGTGATGCACGGGTCACGGTTATGGGTCGGGTAATCAAAAAATACATTCTGATTAATTGCAGGTAGGTCGTGGGTGGATGATTTTTTGATAAATCATTAAGGATGCACATATTAACTACATTCTATAAAATATGAATGTGTGTTTTAAATGTATTTTTTTCATCAGGCAGGGAGACACAAATGTATTTTTTGTGTGTGCTCGCCTGTTGTAGTGATAGAAACTGCCGTGACATTGCAGATAAGGTTTGAAGGGAGTAAAGTCTGTGTTTATGCTATTAAGAAAGAGTCGGCCAGGGGCCTCCTACCTTATTTCATTCGGGAGCTACTTTTTTAAAATATAAGTGGCTGAGAGCTACCCATATTATACAATACTTACATCTTTTAAATAATGTATCAACCCAAACTGTTATACACGGCATTGTTAAAATATGCTGGAAATATTAAAAAAGTACTGATGCACACACACTGAAACAGAGAACGATTTAAGACTTATCAAGCACATTATCTCGGTAGTTTATTTAAAATACCCAATAGGTTGCATACAAATGATGTGTTTGATAAAAGGGAGTTATTTTGCAAAGGTATGTGTTACATGACCATGTTTTTAAACTATTGTGTGACTAGTGTGAGAGAGGGGGCCCGCCTCCGCCTCGGGGAATTGCAACCTTTTATTCTGTATTTCCCGCAGTTCCCTCACAATATCTATAGTTAAAATTGATTAAATGGGAGGGGGAAATCCTGCCCATACCCAGCTAGATAAAAGCAATGAAGTATTCAGTATTCAGGAACTGTGAATAAATTACTGAAAAAATTACTGCAAAATAATAAAATAATAATATCACGGCTATAATAACATCCTCAAAAAAAAAAAAAAAGAGATCACCTTAGATAAAGTTTGATTAATATGTATGTACAGTAGGCCTACAGGTCAAAAGTTTGGACACACTGCAGTTTTTAATGTTTTTGCTCATCAAGCTATACATTTATTTGATCAAAAATAAAGAACAGTATTGTGAAACAAAAGTAAAAACAAACAAACAAACAACCAAACAGCATTTATTTTTAAAAAGTAATAATAATAATAATAATAATAATAAAAGTTTCACAATATTATAGTTCTTTCTGTATTTCTGATCAAATAAATGCAGACTTGATAATCAAGCAACTTTAAAAATAGTAACGTGTCCAAACTTTTGACCAGTACTATGTAAGCAAGTGAGAATATACAAATTTTTAAATGAAAATAAAAAGGTTAGGGATCATATTTGTTTCAAATGCTTTCAACGGCCTCCAAATGTCTAGAGCCGGCTCTGGTACCCAGTTTATGTTTCACAATTTTGAGAAAACACGGGGCATCCCTGTCAAAAACCAGTCATGAAACTGGCGGACTGTCCTGCAGGAGGCGCATACAGTCTTTGGTAATGTTTGAAAAACGTCCACAGGACACGTGTGTTGATTATTTCCGTGCAGGGTTTAGCTGAGGAGCTGAGCTTTGAGTTATACATGGCTCTGAGGAGAGCAGTGATTGTGCCGGGAAACGGCGCGGGGAATATCGAGCACTGCAACTGGTATGGCTGGGCAAAGAGACGAATAAACGAGGTACGATTACAGAATTAAATCATGTACAGACAGACAGGATTCACCTCACTCAACCCTGTAAACCCACATGTGAAAAAATAGTGAAAAAACATATAAAGCAGTGCTGCACAATGATGACTGAGAGATGAACAAACAATATATAAAAGTTATTCTTACATTTACTTTATAAAAATCAGTAAATGTTCACAGCAGAGAGACGTGAACATGATGGTTTATCAGCAATGTTTTGCTCATGTTAGAGGCTTTATACACTTTCATATCAAATATGATAGTTTTATTGGGTTACAGTGATTGAATAATATATGATGTTTTTAAAATCATATTTGCAGATTCCAGATGTGTCTTGTACGCTGAAGAACATGCCGGATCCTGGTAGCACAAGTCCACAAAACTATATTACATGAGATCTGAATGATATATTTATATCTGGTGTAATATATTCTAACTGAATTGACAGTGACTGCCAGAGAGAGCATCTGGCTGCCGTTCATGGAGAAGGAGCTGAAATGTGATGAAGAGGCGGTCATCATCGGACACAGTTCAGGAGCCGCTGCAGCCATGAGGTACTACTGACCCTTACGAAAAATACATTTACTCCAGTGTGCTATTAGTACACTTCTGTTAAACTAAAAATAGGAATCAGTCTGCTTTTTATGTACTTCTCAGAAATATACATAAAATGACATTTAAGTATACTTGACTTACTAGTAGTTTACTGAGACTATACTTCAGAGTGTACTAAAATGCTACAAGTATTTAATTAGTAAACTATCAGTATACCCTATACCAGGGATAGGCAAATTCGGTCCTGGAGGGCCGGTGTCCTGCAGAGTTTAGCTCCAACCCTAATCAAACACACCTGAAGAAGCTAATCAGTGTCTTCAGGATCATTAGAAAGTTACAGGCAGGTGTGTTTGATTAAGGTTGGAGCTAAACTCTGCAGGACACCGGCCCTCCAGGACCGAATTTGCCTATCCCTGCCCTATACAGTACAGTTGAAGTACAAACTAAAAACATAGAGGTAAACTAGTTGTGTACTCTGCTGTTATACTTAAAGCATACTTACTTTTATATACTAGAAACTGGGCCAATTTAGTCCCAAGAAGTATTGAAATAGTATACTACTAGTACACTGAATTTGTATACTTGCTACTTAAAGGATACTTAAAAATATACTTGAACTTTACTTAAGTATACTTAGAAGTGTACTTCTTTTTCGTAAGGGGAGTGATTCTGCCTGTCAGCAATGCACACTTGAGTAGGTTTGCTTTCATGCTTATTAGGCCTATAATATTTATTAACAAGGATTTACTTGATCCTTTTTTTGAAGAAATGTAATTTATACATTTCTGCTTCTTATTTGGTTCACTACTTCTCCTGTTGATATGGGATATAGTGAAACTATATAGTGATTCTTGGGCAGGATTCGATTCTTCTCCACTTGAATGATCAATCTCTGAGCCAACACATTTTTAAAATTAAAGTATAATTAAAAGTAGTGTTGTCAGAAGACCCGGTACTTCGGTACCAAGTCGGTACTAAAAAAATTACAACGTCACGGTACCAGGTTTTTTAAAGTACCGGTGGTACCGAGTACCCGGTCAACCCGGTTCTTGACGCGTACGGCCCTATGATTTCCGCGATCCAGAAAACGCGGACGGAATCCAGTTATAAAAACGGAATTTACAGTTTAGCACGGAATGTCACGGAATAAGTTTGGATGAATTATTCAAAAGTAGGTCATTACACTTAAATCAAATCGCGACATGGACTAGTATCTGTAAATATTAAGCCGCAAAAGTCGATTCAAATATGAATCCTGCATGTTCTGCGAGTCTCTGTGAATGAATGAATGAATGAATGAATGGCAGAGACACGCGTTTTTTTTTACTACATACCGAAGCGCGCCTGACGCTCGCGGTGATTTCATCATCTACCGTCTCAATGAGGACATAAATACATAAACTACATCTCCAGAACTGCTCTGAGAGTGACTTCACGAGCATTTTTGTGTTTTGCTTTGGTACCGAAATTGGTACCGAGAACCGTGGATTTTCACTGGTATCGGTACCGAATACAGAAATTTTGGTACCGTGACAACCCTAATTAAAAGTATAACAGTGGTGTCAAATGATTAATCGCATTCAACATAAAAGTTTTTGTTTACATATGTGTGTGCTGTGTATATTATGTAGGCTATATATAAATACACACATGTATATATTTAAGAAAAATGTTATGTTTATATATGAAATATTTATATATAAATTATATGAATATACATATATGCACGTAAATATTTTCAAAATATATACATGCATGTGTGTTTATTTATATATGCATAATAAATATACACAGCACACACATATATTAGGTAAACAAAAACTATTATTTTGGATGCGATTAATCACGATTAATCATTTGACAGCACTAAAGTATAATACTCGCAGACAAATATTTTTAGCCCCAAACAATGTAATGTGTGCTAAACTGACGAAATGCATGGTTTTAAATGCATGTGTGATGAACATTTCTAAAGAGTTTGTTTTAAACCGATTGTTTGCTTTTGATGGGCTTCAGGTATGCAGAAACACGCAGAGTTTTTGCCATTATTCTGGTAGGTGCGTACACGTCAGACCTGGGCGATGAGAATGAACGCGAGAGTGGTGAGTTTGAGTAAAAATCACTCACAACATCAGTTATCATCAGTGTGAGTGTGTGCTAAATGTACCTTTCTATTCTTATTTCCCTCAGGATATTTCAGCCGGCCATGGGAGTGGGAGAGAATCAAAACGAACGTGAAGTATATAATTCAGTTCGGATCCACAGACGACCCCTTCCTGCCCTGGGAAGAGCAACAGGAAGTGGCTGATGGACTAAAGACAGATTTACATAAATACTCGGACCGTGGACATTTCCAGAACACAGCCTTTCCAGAGCTCATCGACGCAGTAAAAAAGCTCAAAACCAACAGCTAAATATAAAAACTGAGTGTTATTTACAAAACACACTCATTTGATTTGTTAGGGGCCAAATGAATCGTGTGTCAATGGCAGTGTATTATTGTGGCATATGTTGAAACTGTCCATTTTCATTTATTTTCAATACAAGCATAATCATGTAAATCCTCAAATACTCAAGTTTTCTTTACAGTAGTACATACACCGAACGCCCATAGAGAGACAAAACATAGCAATTAGTACAAAACCAATGACGTACAAGTAATGGCACTTACAGCAGTCAAACACAAACAGCATCCAAAACATCGATCTCAGTTCAAGTTATTACAATTATAATAACGTCTTTGTTGCTCATATGTATAGATAAAATCTTATATTTAAACAGGGAAGGTTAAAATGTAAATTCTGGTTCTAATTAGTTATAGCACCATATTAAGTGTCAACATAAACATTTCATTTAATTGAAATATACACATTCTGTTATTTGGTTGAGGAGCTGTTAATGAAATTCATTAATTCTTTTAATAGTAGACTGAAATAAAGCATTTGTTTTTACTCAATCCAGTAACACTGACTTCACGTAAACAACCATAATCTAAAGTCTAAAATGACGAAAGCAGTCATTTACTCGTCCACATGTTGTTCTAAACACACATTACCTTGTGATTTCCTCGAAAGCATGACAAAGTATTGTACTTATATGCAACCTTTCTAGAGCTCAAAAGGCATGTGTCTTTATGCACTTCCATCTGTATGGAAAACTGCATTCTGGACATTTTGCATTGATTTATTGTTTTTTTCCACAGGTTTTGGAACAACATATGAGCGAGTAGATCACCATTTAAAATTTTAGGTGAAGAAAAAACAACAGCAGCAGCAGCAAGAAACAGCTGTCATAAGAATCATATATTGCTTCTTCTATAAACCTGAGATTGGAAGTAAAGTGCACTTAACCAAACCAAACCGTCATGTAAACCTGCTTACTCTTCTACAAGTTATTTAAACAGCTATATCTTTTCAGAAAAGTAGTTATCTGTAACCCATGAGGTTACAGCGTCACGTTCATCAGTAATGGCCTCTCAGAAACATGTGAGTGTGATGGGAAAGGGCAGTCCTAACCCAACAGAGCAGCTGTGTGGCACGTCAGGAACTACACGGTCTTCTTTTTCCTCCGTGCTTTGGCGTATCCTCTTCCAAACCAGCCGCCCTGAACCGCTGTAGCTTCACCCTGAGCCTGTGCGTCTGGCGAAGCGTCCTCCAGAGCAGCAGGTGGCGCTATCTCTGTGCGAGTGTGGCTCTTCTGCTCTTGGGGACTGAGTGGTTTAGCCAAGCTGAAGATGGGGTCTTGTAATCTGTTATTCATACAAATTACAGGCAATATTAATAATCGACAGCTGCTTTGGGTGACTTTCAGGCTTGAGGCCATGTTATATGATGAATACAGAGTGCCAAAAACCTAAAACACAAGCGTTTTAGCTCTTCCTGTTCTGCTGTCCTGAAGTCAGTGGCTGTGTCAATTATTCACAATGTAGCATGGTCTCTCTTACTGTACTGCTTAGTGCTTAGCGAATCCAGTCTTTATAATAGGAATCCATGCGGTCAGGTATTTTGTATGAGGGTAGACGTTTACCCCACAAGCATTTTGCAAACAAGTTCACATTTGTCATGAAAATTTGCTGCGCTGACCAACAGAAAGCTGGATGGTTTGAAAGCGACTTCTGTCTGAGCTCTGCTTCATGCATCTAGTGCTGTCAAACGATTAATCACATCCAAAATAAAAGTTTTTGTTTACATAATAGGATATGCATGTGTGCTGTGTATATTTATTATGTATATATAAATACACACACATGCATGTATATATTTCAGAAAAATGTTATGTTTATATTAGGGCTGGGCGATTTATCTCATGCAATATGCATGCGCATCTCGTCAGTAAAACCGGCTCCTTGATTAGCGGTAAATCCCCATCACCTGCTTCAAACGGAGGCGACATTGAATACGGAGCCGTAGTTCACTGAGAAGCTCATCGCATCATCGATGCCCATTATCGCAGATGATGGGCCTGTCGATAATGAATCTGCAGATTGCGTAGCTTCTCAGTGAACTACGGCTCCGTGTATTAAATGCCGCTCCATTTGAAAACAGGTGATGGGGATTTACCGCTAATCAAGGAGCCGGTTTTACTGACGAGATGCGCATGCATATTGCATGAGATAAATTGCCCAGCCCTAGTTTATATATTAAATTTATTTATTTAGAATATAAATTATATGAATATAAATATAAACATGGAAATATTTTCAAAATATATGCTGTATGCATGTGTGTGTATTTATATATACATAGTAAATATACACAGTACACACACATATATTATGCAAACAAAAACTGTTATTTTGGATGTAATTAATCGTCTGACAGCGCTACACTACTGGCAGTGGAAGTTTTTTCCTGCTAATGTTACTGCATCTTAGCAGTATATTACACACATGTATTCAATGTTAAGCGGGTCTTGCCTGTTGTAAACGGGAATTTCCAAACCCAGCTCCTCCATCAGAAGACCCATCACTGCATCACACTTGCCATGAAGTTTCAGAGTGGCCAGGTTATCTTTCGGTGTCCACTAAAATAATCAAAACACACCAAGCTGTTAGATCATGTTAACTGAAAGCCACATTTCATTTTATGAACAACAGAAGAATCAAGGGTGGTTTTATGAAGGGAAATATTACCTGTAGATTAACAATGTACAGCTTTGGTCTTTTGTTGGCTGGTCTGTTCATGCACCACAAGCACGAGTATTTCTTCAACACCTGATGCACAAACACACAATACACAGCTGCATTATTTAGTACAAAACAATATCATTTTGACAAATATCGCAACATGTTAAAGTTTTAACATCTCATGTTGCTGCTGCTTACATAAAAGCTTAAATAACACAAGAAGAAAAATACCAAGCAATGCCTCTAAACTACATCAGGGCATCTAGCTATACATATCTATGCTACCAGCAGTCTAAGATTTAAGCCACGCCCCTCTGGATTACATAATTTAAAGAGACAGTTCACCCAAAATTAAAATCCCGTCATCATTTACTCACCCTCTTGTCATTCAAACCTGTATGACCGACTCTGGAACATAATTTATTGGAACATTATATGTTTTGAAAGTATAACAGTGATGGGGGCTTTCGAAGCACTGCTTCGTGAAGCTTCGAAACTTTTGTGAATCATTTGTTTCGAAACAGTGGTTCGGAGCGCGTATCAAACTGCCAAAGTCACGTGATTTCAGTAAACGAGGCTTCGTTACATCATAACTGTTTCGAAACGTTTCATGCGAGTTTGTTGAACTCCCCAGTGCCCCCCCAGTGGCGAACCATTGAACCAGCATCTATGGTTTTTACCTGATCTTGGATCAGTTTCATCAATTTGTAGACATTTTTAATGAGTCATTTGTGTAAATTAAAGGATGAGAAGTAGTTAATAGTCTCTTACTGCCCTCAATACACAAGCTCTCCGTAAAACAAACAAAACAAGCCCTGCAAATTAATATTAAATTGTTTAAAAACCACATATTATACAGACACTTCATATTTAATGGTATTGTATTATTTTTATTGCATTTAATGTATTAAACTTTCAATAAAAAAAATTTGCAATGGGTTTTTAAAAGCTGTTTTTATGCACGTTTTAGCATTTACACACTTTTGACCAGCACGTGTCCCTAGTGTGTGGTGTTTCGAAACAGTGAATCATTTTGCGAAGTAATTGGTTCAATTGATTCGAAGCTTCAAAAAGGTTTGTTTCTCCCATCACTACTAGTAAAACATATGTTGAAGATATTTTGCTATTTAAACACTTTCAGTTCCCATTGACTTCTAAGATATGGCCAAAAAATACTATGGAAGTCAACTGGAACCAAAACTGTGTGCTTACCAACATTCTTCCTAATATCTTCTTTTGTGTTCAACAGAAGAGAGTCGGTCAAACAGGTTTGGAACGACATGAGGGTGAGTGAATGATGACACAGTTTTCATTTTTGTGTGATCTGTCCCTTTAACCTGCTCCAGTTCCATCTTCACCTTCAGGCTGGAGCCCAAGCAGAGGATGAGGTCGGCCCGCTGCGCGGCCTCAGCGGCCCCCTTCCAGTTGAGCGGCTGCTCCAGGGTGCCGCGCTCTCCGAAGTGCACTATAGTGTCTCTGAGCTCCGCTCTGCAGTGAGGACACAGGCGGCCCGTCCCGTGTCTGTGCAGAGCCGTGCGCTCCGTCACGTCAAACAGCCGGATAAACTCCTGCGCCGGAGAGCAGCAGTCACACACCTGTGTCACAGATGGGGCGGCAGAGGGGAAGAACAATAATTACAAAATAAATGATATTATACAAACAGTTTTGAAATAATGTTTTTTTCTAAGCTCTAAAACTGGGAGTAAAAAAAACTGTATTCTACATTAGATATTGATATCTCTGTGCTATCCTGTAAGACAAGTAAATCAAGACATTTTCTCTTTAAATTTATGGCAAATGCTGCAAATCTCATTCCCAGACCTCAATGAACATGTTTCCGTGGAGTTCAGAGAGAGCGTGTCTGGGCAAACCACTGCGCAGGTGAAGACCATCACAGTTCTGCGAGACCACATGCTGAACCTGCAAACGTTACTCAAAGTCAAGTTAAAAATATTTGTATAGAACTTTTCACAAAACACCTAGTTTCAATGCAGCTTTACAGAAAATCATAATGTTTATAATATCTTAATGCCTTATAGTTGCATTTAGCTAGATTATATTGTAGCTGGGTGATAATATAATTACAAATTATAATAATATAGTTACAAATTACATTTACTTTGACACTATTTTCCTGTTTAATACTGTAAAGCTGCTTTGACACAATCTGTATTGTAAAAAGCACTATATAATCAGTAGAGATTTGCGATATGTGACCCTGGAGTACAAAAGCAGTCTCAAGTCGCTGGGGTATATTTGTAGCAACAAGCCAAAATACATTGTATGGTTCAAAATTATTGATTTTTATTTTATGCAAAAAATCATTAGGATATTAAATAAAGATCATGTTCCATGAAGATATTTTGTAAATTTCCTACCGTAAATATATCAAAACTTAATTTTTGATTAGTAATATGCATTGCTAAGAACTTCATTTGGACAACTTTAAAGGCGATTTTCTCAATATTTAGATTTTTTTGCACCCTCAGATTCCAGATTTTCAAATAGTTGTATTTTGGCCAAATATTGTCCTAACAAACCACACATCAATGTAAGCTTATTTATTCAGCTTTCAGATGATGCATTAATCTCAGTTTAAAAAAAATTGACACTTAATTGACACTTTGTGCTCCAGGGTCATATATGATATCTCGCCCTACATGAGTGAAGCCTGTTACTGATTACAGATTACATGAAGAATACTAGCTAGTAACGTAACCTAATTTATTTTATGTAATGTATTCTGACTACTTTTTAGATTACTTTTTTACCCACATTGTTTTAAACTTACCATTCATAAACAATAATAAATTTCATATTTATTTTTTTCATACATAGTGTTTTTTTTCACCCCAAATTTAGAAGCATGGATCGCAAAGTTATATATGACGTTTACATGACCATTCCATATTGCAAATATAGTCAAAGATAAATGGCACGACAGACAGTAGGATTTTTAAAAAGGAAACTTTAAACTTCATTGAATTATAAATAATTGACTTGTAATAATATGTAATCACATAATCCATAAAAAAGTAACTGTAATCTGATTATGAGCATTTTAAAATGTAATATAATTGAATTACCAGTACTTAATTTTTGGAATCTAATTACGTAATCCAGATTACATGTAATCAGTTACTAGATTGATAGATAGATAATGACTTGAATAACTCTGCTCCCAGCCAGAATAGAATATGTAACTAGAAAATATAACTTGCTGTACCTTCTGATCAAACTGCAAAAAAGTACTTTATATTCATTTTTTTTTATATCACGGGGTGATAATATAGTTTGTTTTCCGCCGATATAACAATCAAGCTGTTGAGATTTGCTATACAGTACAAAGTGCTCAATGTCAGTGTGCTGTATGTATTTGGGTATTCTGATCATTCCCAGAGACATTTCACATAAACCACGTGTCGTCACTCACCATCTTCACTTTGTGTAGCATCCAGATGCACATGTGTGTGAGAGTGGGCTCAGCTCGACCCAGATCCGACGCACTGACGGATACAAAGACAGACAGACAGACAGATAGATAGATAGATAGATAGAACAGTAGGCAGGGCTTAATCTTAAACTCTAAATCACTATTTTAGACAGGAAACACTGTAATAGTGTATCCCCTCACCTCACAGATCGGCCCTTCTGCAGCTGAGTCCACACACCATTGGGCCCCCGATAGTCTGGGATGGAGGCGGCCTGATGAGAACACACAAACTCACACACTTAACTCAGAGATGGACAACATATCTAATATTTACAACTCAAAACTGATACTCTCCAGCCACGGCAACCATTTTACCCTTAATAATCGAAATAATTAGTGCTATTGTTGTTTTCACTGATGTGCAACCTGTTCATGTGTGTTAACATCTCAAAAAATGTGTTTTAGGTTTCATGACACTTTAATATTATTTTGTTGGTAATGCTAAAATGAGCAGAAGTCACTATTTCAATGGTTTTAAATAATGCACTCTATCTAGCCATTGTGTTTATGAGAAAGAGGCACCGTGCTGATCCCTGCTCCGGTGTACATGACCACATGCTTGGCCTGCTGCAGCGCCTCCGCCAGCTGCTTCACTTTAGCCCTCAGGTTCTCAGCGTCATCGAACACCTGCAACCATCACAACCACATTCATAGCACCAGTCCATGAGAGAAACAGTGCATACAATACATAGCATACATCAAACAGAAGGTGAACTGCATTGGTGGAGAAAGCCACAGCATTTGAGGAGCCTTCGGATTCAATCGTTAATTGCAAAAATAATACAAAGTATCATTTGTTTGATAATAAATTGCCAGATTTATCATAAATCACTGGATGTAGAGCTTCTGGGAATGTATTCATGCTACACCTGAATGAAGAACAGCTTTTGTTTTTTTGTTTGTTCGTGTTTAACGCCATTCCAGCTTCTGTGGCTATTTTCATGGCGAGAAATATTATGGCTGAATTACATCATGTTTTTATCATTTATTTTTGCTAACTCGTCTTGGCTTAACTCTGTTAAAAATCTCTTCAAAAGAGTTAACTGAATAAAAAATGAGTTAAAACCAGCACAATCTAATAAAACATGCTTAATGGATAAACATGTTGGAGGATCTTCCCCCAGACTTGTGTGTCATCCTGGAAGAATAGCTTTTACTAACCTATGAGAAATTCAAATGCATGTTTAGTATCTGTATCAGGGTTTCTGCAGGTTTTATGTAAATCTAAGTAAATTTAAGACTGAGTAAAGCAAATTAAAGGAATAAATTGAAGGGAACTGCATCTAAATGTAAATTTTTTAGGGAGCACACAATGAGTTATATTAGCAACACTTCAAAGTTGGAAAATATTAATTCATTTTCCATAAACAGATAGATAATAATGTTCTTCATCAGCATTTTTGACTTGTTTTCAAGTGCAAATGTCCAAAGATTTAAGATTAAGACACTTAAAAGTCTCGTTTTCTGTGAAATTCGATTAAAACAAGAACAAACATCTGTCAATGGGTTCAGACTATTAAACTGCTTTTAAAAGATTTTCACTCCTCATTGACAGATATTGGTTCTTGCCATGAACTTAATTAATTTTGTTCATTTCTTCAGAAAACCAGACTTAATTTCTTCATTTTGCATCTCAAGTAAATGCATCTTGATTTGAGGATGCTCGCAGTAGTTAATGTGGATGCATGCAGTAGTTAATGTGGTTTAGGGTGGTTGAGGAGTTTTTGAGAGCTGCAGAAAGGCATGTTTGATGTCCACCTCCTCCTGTTTCCTCCTGAGCAGGGATCTGCGGCTCTGTCTGCGGCTCAGCTCCTGCACCGTGTCCTGATGCTCCTGCAGCAGAGCCCTGTCCTCCTGCGTCCGCTCCGCCTCGGATTTCTGGAGGAGCCTGGAGATCTGGGACAGAGAGAGAAGATCAGACACACACCTCAGTCTCCAGCACCTGAGCCAAGCACAGTTACAGTGACTGTAACAATGAAACAACACTGAATCTCCTTCAGACACCGCAAGAGGCTTTCACAATCCTTCTGTGATTTATTCACTGTGTCGATTAAACGCTGGAAGTGGCACAAAACCACCGGTTTTCATAGCAACGGCATTCTGGCACAAACTGTGGTTAGCATGAGCATCTCTGCAGGGGTTTAACTGAAGATTAGCTCGTCTCGCCGGCTGTAACGTTACTGCTTTGTGTTTCGCGTCGCTACAGTTTCTGCTCACGTGAGGTTATTATAACGACGTTATGTGTTAGTAATATAACGCGTCGTGTTCATACCGTCTTCACTGTCTGTCGTTGTTTCTCTCGCTGTATGATTTTTGCCTTTTCTCGCTGTTTTCTTTCTGCTCGGGCAGAGGAGCCGCTGTTTGTGTTCACGTCCATGCTGGATCTCGCCAGCGACGCCGAGTCGCCGATCTCGCGAGATTTGCATGAAACAAATGAGAAGTCTTCTTCTTCTTCTTCTTCTTTCCAGTTTAACGTACCGCCCTCACAAATGAGAAGTGTAGCCATCGGTCAAGTTAAACAAACAAACAAACGAACATACAAATAAATATTTTATTTTATTTTCCAGCCTGACAGAGATGGTTTAGTTGGGTGGCTCTTAGCTAAAGTAGTTGAAAAGTAGACAAAAGTCCTTTAAAACGCTTTTAAAACGTTTTAAAAACATTTTATTATTATTATTATATATACACAAATAAAGGCATCTGAGTTTGTGTGTGCTTTGGGTTGTTTAGTTAACAGTAGGTGGCGGTAATGCACTGTTTTACTACCGCGAATTGAAAGAAGAAGAAGGAGAAGAAGAAGAAGAAGAAGAAGAACACATTTCCGCTTTCTTTTCGTCCATGCTGATTTGAAAAACATTGTTTTTCTGAATCTGAATTTATTTTATTCATTTCACCATGTCTATTAAATTAAATGCTCTTTTCAGCGACTCATATGTGGATATAAGCCAGTATAGAGACCAACATTTTAAGGTGAGCATTGTTTTTCTCTCTGAGAAGGACGCATCAAACATTCCGGCACCTTCTATTTTGTCTTTCCCCATCATATCATATCATAGTTATTTTTTCTTTCTCTTTTTCATTTATAGATTATACAAACTTTATTGTTTATTTAATTACATTTTTGCAATTGAACAAATATATAGCTAATGTTCCTTGAATAATGTGTGTGTGTGTGTGTATATATATATATATATATATATATATATTCATTCCACATTACAGTTTATCTTTTGTGAGGCTACAGACTTTTTTGTTGTTAAAAAGAATATTCTAATGTTCTCCAAGGCTGCATTAATTAATGAAAAAGTCCAAAAAAAAAGGTAATACTGGGAAGTATTATTATAATTTAAATAACTGTTTTCTATTTTAATATATTTTACACTTAATATAATGACTGCTCTATTTCAAGCAGCCTTTACATGTCTTCATGATCCTTCAGAAATCACTCTAATATGCTGATTTGATACTTTTGTACCACTGTAATTGTGATTCATTGTTTTTTACAGAATTCTTTGATGTTTTGAAATGTAAATCGTCTGTAACATTATCAATTTAATGTGTCCCTGCTGAACAAAAGTGTGTGTTTCATTTGAACAAAACAAAACCATAGTGATCCCAAAGATTAAAGTGTTGTTGACAGAGGCAGATTTGTGCAGCAGAGCTCTTTACTCAAGCAGCAGCTGGGACTGAATCTGAAGATCTTTGCAGGGCAACCGTTACGAGCAGGAGAAGCTGCTGAAGCAGAGCTGCACGCTGTATGTGGGAAACCTGTCCTTCTACACCACCGAGGAGCAGGTGCACGAGCTCTTCTCCAAGAGCGGAGACGTCAAGAGGATCGTCATCGGCCTTGACAAAGTCAAGAAGACCGCCTGCGGCTTCTGTTTCGTCGAGTATCCTTTCAACCCAGAACCAAGGGGTGCGAAATGCTGCTTTTAAATGCTGTCATTGAGTTTCTTTTTCTTCCTGACCTTACAATTACATCTTCAATGGTGTAATTAGATTACTTTACAAATTACTCTCTCCAAAAAGTATTTTATTACTTATTACTAATTACTTTCTAAATCCTATATCAACAAGTTAATGATAAAAGGATAGACATGAAACGTTCTTTTAATTCTTACAAATAACTACATAAATTATTCTGGTCACACTTTAGATTAGGGTCCAATTCTCACTATTAACTATGACTTTTGCCTCAAAATAGTCCTAATTACTGCTTATTAATACTTAGTAAAGTAGTTGTTAAATTTAAGAATTGAGTAGAATTAAGGATTTAGAATAAGGTCTTACAGAATAAGACATTAATATGTGCTTTTTAAGTAATAATAAACAGCCAATATGCCAGTAATATTCATGCTAATAACCAACAAGTTAAAAAAGAGAATTGGACACTAAAATGTTGCTCGTATTCTTATTAACTCAAAGTATTTAAAGTGAGAAGGGTGCATGAAAAGCATACATTTTAAGGTTAGACTTTAAATGTTGATGTTAAATCCACTATTGTATTGCATATAAATGTTCTGCAGTCTATACACAGTATTAAGTTCAATTACAGAAGAAGTAACTGTAATTAAATTACAGAAAAAAAGAGTAATCCCTTACTTTACCTTTTCAAGGGAAAAGTAATTAAATTACAGTAACTAATTATAATTAATTAGTTATATAGTAACTAAGTAATTAGTTACACCCAACACTGCTCCCAACACCTTTGTGCTTTCAGACACAGAGACTGTGAAGTAGTGTCAGTTCTTTAACTGCTGATGTGAAGATATTACACTCGCGCTGATGCTGAGCACGCGATGAGGTTTATTAATGGCACGCGGCTGGATGACCGGATCATCCGAACGGACTGGGACGCAGGCTTTAAAGAGGGCAGACAGTACGGCCGGGGCAAGTCAGGCGGGCAGGTAAGTGATGAAGCACACAATTAAATAACTATGATCACAATAATCATTACATTCATATTTCAGGAACATGTTGTGTTTTGCTAATAACAAATAATAATAAAAAAAATTCTATAATTGAGGTCCAAAAGCCTGAGACCATTTTCATGCTTCTATTCTGAAAATATTCTTTTTTTTTTTAAAAAGATATTTACTGTTCTTTTCAGTATTTTGTTGATCTGCCTCTCTTTTGGACCCCGCTGTACATGCAGTGTTATTGTCCATGATCTAGCAGTATGTGGCTCTGTTTCGGAGTAACGCAGAGCAGTTTTTACAAGCCTGTTCTTTGTGCTTCCAGGTCAGAGATGAGTACAGGCAGGACTATGACCCCGCCAGAGGGGGTTATGGCAAGCTGGTGCAGAAATCTTGAACATGCCTTCTGCCAATTTTTTTTTTTAACATTTGATTAAAAATGAATATGGACCGGATTATGACAGGGACGGGGTGCATAGTAACCGACCCAGTTTTTTTTGTGTGTGATGTACATATTAGAGTTTAGCGCTTTAGGAAACTCATGTAGTCTGGCATGTGTAGTCTTTCTTTTTTAATAAATTGTGTTTTATAAAATACCTCATAAGACTCCCAGTGTTTGTCTTGAGATGAACCCAGCATCTACTGCATGCATCATCTCAGATGTAAAATGTGTTGCCAGTGAATCTAGTCTGGTTTGCTGACAAATAAACTATTACTAAAAATAAATTAATGGTGATGTCTGGTTGCTATAACTGGAGCTCAGAATAGTGCACAGGTTAATTATCAGCACTGATGTTAAAAAATTGACATTTTGGGTCTGTTCAATTTTTTTATTTCTATATGACAGTGTGCTGCACAGGTGTTGCCAAGTCCACAGTTTTCCAGCAGAATTGGGTTACTTTTTCCACTGTTGCCGTGGGTCGTTTTTCAACTTTGTGGGTTGAAGTGAACCTACAAATGTGATATTTACCCCCGGAACATGATCAGGTTAGTTTTGAGAAGCGATTTGGCGGATTTTGTGAAAACTTGGCAACCCAGTATTGTTCTTTTGTGCATGCGGGTCAGTTCAGAACCATAATCTGTTCACACTAGAAATCTGATACTGGCCACATTTAAAACAACAATGTGAGCAGCTATTAAAAAAAGAAAAGAAAAGGATCTGCGCAAAAATCGTAATTGAGCGCTAATGTAGCCTACGTGTAATAATTACTGCACAACTGCTTGCATCAATTCCAGTCTTTACACTAATTGATTAACTGAACTTCAACCCATTCTAATGTATATAAAACTATTTTAATACTTAAAAAACAGGATTCTAAACTATTTAGACACGTCTTAAATTTTGATAACAGGGTTGCAAAAATTAACATTTACACTGACCTTCTGAGTTGGAAAATCAGCATTTTGTGAAGGTTAAGCACCTCCATATGCATTTGCAAACACAATAACAGACACAGCACTGGTTATTCAACATGGTTTTATGTATTTTTAAATAATGATGAAACTAGTAGTCAGAAACTCAGTCTGAGGTTATTAATCGTTGGTTCAAGTAACTAAATGACAGTATCGCTCTTGAATGGTGGGTCACTGACAAAAGTATAAATCTACTATCCTGACATATTTTTGTACCAAACTGCATCACAAGGTAGAAAAACGCTCCTCACACAGAACAGAAAAGATGACTCAAGCACACACAACCGCAACAATCAGCACTCTCCTATTCTGCTCACTAAACCCGGTCTCATGAAAATGCGTATCAATTGCACGAGTTTCGATTTGGTGTACTATTTATATGCAAAAACTGACTTTGGCGTGCATATGATACGCAATGGGCAGGATTAGGGTTCTGGGGTAGATGCGTATCATATGTACGCCAACATATTTCGTATCGTATGCACGCCAAAGTCAATCTTTGCGTATCAATACCACGAATTTCTGTTTTTATTTGGTGTACTATTTATATGCATTTTCATGAGACCATGAGTTTGTATTAACCAATGACAGAATGGCAGGTTTCCATGATATTTTTCAGATCAGTCTTCACCATTAAAAAGAGTATAAATAAAAAGGCAGAAACCTGCAGCTTTCTTCGCACTGTGCTCATTTAAAAATGACCTTTAACTGACTTCAATTAACGACAAATCTACATGCTACAAAATCAATTTTAACCGCCGATGCATTGGAGGAAAAACAACGGAAAGTGCTCAGAAGTGAGAGAACAGCAGGTTGCAACAACATAATGGCCAAATAATGCTGGCGGTTTACAGCAAGCAGCCTGATATTAAGCATCAATCCTGCAGCTTTTTCTTTAGAAACATCTGGGAACATATTTAGAGGACGATCAAATGTTAACAAAGCAATCTGGTCCAGGACTTTAAGAGTATCGCCACAAAATCTGCTTTCAAGTTACAAGCTGGACTGTACAAGTAGAATTGTGGTGTTTGACAGTACATTCATTAAATGCTTCTTGTACCTCAACAACAGCGTCAACAACTACGAAGTCCTTCAAGTTTCATGCTGCAAAGCAAAAACTATGTTCTTTACAAAAAGAAACCTGATAGAAACATGTAATCTGTGTTATGGCTGTGTTATAAATGAAATTTAAAATAAAATACGTTTAAAAAAAATAAAATATCCACACGCTTGTGAGGTTTTGAATCTTTGTGGTTGCCAGAAACAGAAAGATGTCTCCATTGCTGAGGATCTTGCGTTCGTTTCTCTGAGAGGTCGTCGCAGGCTTCGTTAAATTCAAGGTCGAGGACGCTGGGAAAAGGCATATCTGAGCCGCCGGTGTACTGCGAAGAGGTAAACGCGACCTGAAGAGCTCCAGCAAACCGACAGGAATGATTGGACAGGCTCAAATATCGGGAACGTCCAGCTTTGCCTGACCAGAACTTTGGGTTTCTTTGTCTTGTTGTGAAGTCCTTTCCCTCCTGTCTACGAGTCTGGAGTCTATGTGGCTTTGTCTTGGTTTAGACAGTCAGACAGTCTGCAGTCACACAGCTCTCTGTAGATCCTCTTGCGGACGTGTGGCATGTCCTCTTGAGTGAACAGCAGCGGCTTCATGAATGCCAGGCACTTGCAGTACTGCCAAATGAAAAAGATGCTCAGTTTTATCATCTTAGTTCACTTTATTGTATTGCAGGTATTATTCATGGCCACAATAACCACAATCTTAAATGTGACCCTGGAGCACAAAACCAGTCTTAAGTGTCAATTTTTTTGAAATTGAGATTTATACACCATCTGAAAGCTGAATAAATGAGCTTTCCATTGATGTATGATATGTTAGAAAATCTGGAATCTGTGGGTGCAAAAAAAAAAATATATATATTAAGAAAATCGCCTTTAAAGTTGTCCAAATGAAGTTCTTAGCAATGCATATTACTAATCAAAAATGAAGTTTTGATATATTTATGGTAGGAAATGTACAAAATATCTTCATGGAACATGATCTTTACTTAATATCCTAATGATTTTTGGCATAAAATAAAAATAAATAATTTTGACCCATACAATGTATTGTTGCCTATTGCTACAAATATACCCCAGCGACTTAAGACTGCTTTTGTGCTCCAGGGTCACATATCATGATACGAGTCATTTTATTACAGATATATAAATAAAGTATAACATTAGCCTCTTATTAATCTTGATTTTTCATCTGAACATCGAAATTTGTGGGATTTGTGGATCTTAATAGTGATTCATTTTTTTGTCACTGGATAACTTATTGTTCAGTGGAAATTTATTTTGGATATCTTTGTTCATGTGATTTTGTATAATTTAAAAAAAAATAATATTTTTTATACCATTGCTTTTCCCACTGACAGTCATAATTATGGTGGATAAGTGGAAAAAGTTATGTGATTACATCATAAATATATTAATTGGATTCAAAAACAAAGCGGCAAGTTATGTTACTCAACAACATACATTAACAACTAATGCATAGAAGAACACAAAATCAGATATTAAAGCTGCGATGCAACGGAAGTAGCGACAAATCTTTTCTTCTGTATTCTGTTTTCTTCTGTAAATAAATACCTTATATGTGACCCTGGACCACAAAACCAGTCATAAGTGTCAATTTTCAAAATTGAGATTTATACATCATCTGTAAGCTGAATAAATAATCTTTCCACTGATGTATGGTTTGTTAGGATAGGACAATATTTGGCTGAGATACAACTCTTTGAAAATCTGGAATCTGAGGGTGGAAAAAAAACAAAATATTGAGAAAATCGCCTTTAAAGTTGTCCAAATGAAGTTCATAGCAATGCATATTACTAATCAAAAATTAAGTTTTGATATATTTATGGTAAGAAATTCACTAAATACATTTAAAAACCCATGCAGGGATGAAATGTTCTCAATAAAATCTAGATTGTGGGTTTAGAAAATATACATGGTGAATTTTTATTTCACGATTATTTAAAAAAAAAAAAAAAAAAAGGTTTTCCTCATTTTTTGACAACAGTACGAAAATCTGGTCAAATTTTCACATTCGATTTGTCTGTTTAGACCAATGCATAAAATGCCACCAAGTTTTATGTAACAGCTTTGATCCTGAACATGTGACCAAAAGTGTGAATCTTATTAGTTGGCCAGTTTTCAGAAAAGCAATTATAACACCTCTGTAAAAAAACTGCATTTAGATGTTCGTGTCGTTCAAACTGAAATATTCACACTGAACATTTGTCTTGGTGTGAACAGGCCTTTAGCTTGTTTACGAGACATATTTCTTGCCCAGTCCTGCCCACTGACAGCCATGAATATATCTAGGTATTTTTAGCTAAATCTAAAGCACTGTGTATCATCAATCCACCCAACCCTACATTTCTCACCTCCAAGACAAAAGCCCCACAGTCATTGTCGTTCTTCTGCTGTGGAATGGTCCTGTTGACGACCATCTTCCAGCCCTTCTGAAAGACGGCTTGTTTCTTCTCTTTCGCTTCTGCCAGGATGTATTTCAGGATGTTCTGTGGATGAGAGTCACACAGGTCAGGTCTCTGTGAGGATTTCAGTCTGAACCACCCTTCAAAAACACTCACATCCACAGCGAATTTGAATAGGATGCCCTGGGAGTCGTAGAAGTTGATGCTTTGCTTGGAGACGTCCACGGTTATGAGCGACCAGTGGATCTCCAGGTGCAGAGGAATCAGGATCAGTGTCTTAGAAAACAGATCAACCTGAGCAAATCAAGACAGACAGAAGACATTAGGCACTTTGTATAATTTTGAATTGACATAATTCATCATGCCTCTATTCCTTAAAATAACAATAATGAGACACAAATTCCATATTCTTTAGAAAGAAAGCAATTAAACAAAAAAATAAGAAGAATTTTGAGAAACTTTTTTTTCCTTTTACAAAGGAAGTCAATGGACTTCAGTGTTGTTTGACTGACAAAATGTAAATGAAACAGAAATTATATTTTTGGGTGAATTAATGCTTTAATCACCTCCTTTTACTGAGCATTTGTTGAAAAGAACAAAAAGTTGACTTAGGAAAGACAAAAATCTTACAGGAGACATGCAATAAATCATGCAATAAACAAAAACAGATGAGATGCAAGCTTTTTGCATCTGTGTGTGATGATTACATGCCGTGACATTCACCTTTTTGGTCCATCGCCTCACTCCTTCATAACCTTTTGCTACAAACTGTCGGTAAAAAAAACTGTTGAAGAAATGAACCTAGAAAATGACAAGGCGTCAGAAATTATGAGAGGAAACAATGCAACACTGATTAATTCGCAAGATAAAAGCCGTAACACTGATTTCCAAATGCAAATTATTATTTTTTAAAAACATACAGAAACCAAGTATGATTATTATTATGCCAGTAATGCATAGCCTCTAGAAAACATACCTACTACTGTATATTAAATAACTATAATTATCAGAGCTAATTACTGTTAAATTTTCCTGGGCAAATGTTCAAGTCATTTAATTAGTATTCTTGCGATCAGGAATTTCTCACGAGGGCGAAAGATTCCCCCAAAACAGGTTTAAGTCGGTCACACAAATATGATTTGCTCTCCAACAGAAAGCTGCTTTGTTTGAAAGTGTGTACTATGTGAGCTGATCTTTATATTTTGCAACACTACAGAGATGTTTGCCCCCAAAATATTGATTATTCAACTAAACACAGCTTTTGGCTGACCCTTTTGCAATAAATGTAAGCAATATCACACACTCAGCTCTTCTGAATCTCAGTATAGCTGTGGATAACTGGTGTTGGTTGAGGAGATTCCCCCCTTGTATGTAAAGCGCTTTGAGTGCCTAGAAAACTGATATTCAGGACAGTGTTTGCCGTCCCAGTGGATGCCATTAATGCTGTTACTGTACCTTATGATTTGTAGCTTCCATGATCAGTTCTCCGTACATGTTAATCACCTGTAAAAACACATACATCAAATCCTGCATGACTTCAGTGTACTGCTTATAAACATGGATTTCAAAGAGGCCTACCTGATCATTGACCCAGTTTTGGTCATCGAGTGTTGAAAGGTCATCTAAGGTCAAAGTGTGCTTGTTGTAGGTCACTTGGAAGAAATGCATAGGAGCACAGGCCAGACCAGCCCTGTACTTGGCCACTTCTTTTGTTATCAGCTTCATCCTGTAGCAGAATATACAGAATACAAAAAGAGAAATTAGGGCACCTTATGATATTTTCCACAAATTGTGTACAAATTGGGGCTCCATTGCTTTTCTAAAAGCAACAGAAAAACAAATTCCATTTTCTTTGAAATATTAGTGGTTTATCCACTAACCAGCATGAGAGATGGCTAGTTTTAAACACATCAAATCACCTTTTTCCAAACTGCTTTCTGCATTTGTCAAGTTCAACCATATAATCCTGTTAAGTCACATGAAAAAAATGGTAACACTTTATTTTAAGGTGTCCTTTTTACACGTTACATGTACTTAATTTATTGTTATTATAATAGTATGCATAATTACATGCAAGTAACCCTAAGACAAACCCTAACCATATAGTAAATACATATTACTCAGTACATAAAAAATGTATAATTACACTGTAACAAGGTCACCTTAAAATAAAGTGTAACCAAAAATTTTTACAATTGTTACAAAATTTAGGGATCAGTATGATTTTTAATATTTTTTTAAAGAAGTGCCTGCTGCTCACCAATACTAGTGCTGTCAAACGATTAATCGCGATTAATTTTTGTTTACATAATGTGTGTGCTGTGTATATTTTTCATGCATATATAAATACACACACATGCATGTATATATTTCATAAAAATTTGTTTATATATTAAATATATTTTTATATAATATAAATTATATGAATATATATATATACACGTAAATATTTTCAAAATGTATACTGTATGTGTGTGTATTTATATTATATATATATATATATATATATATATATATATATATATATATACACACATAAATACACACAGTACACATACATTTATTATGTAAACAAAAACTTTTATTTTGGATGCGATTAATTGGGATTAATTGTTTGACAGCACTAGAAAAATACAGAAAAAATGGTAATATTGTGAAATATTATTCCAATTTAAAAAAGTTGTAAAAATGTAATTTATTCTTGTCACATAAAGCTGTATTTTCAGCATCATTGCTCCAGTCTTCAGTGTCACATGATCCTTCAGAAATCATTATAATATACTGATTTACTGCTCAAGACACATTTCTGATTATTATCAATGTTGAAAACTGAATGTTTAGGTATTCTTGTAATCAGGAGTTTCTCATGAGGGTGAAAGATTTCCCCACAGGTTCAAGCTGCTCACACAAATTTGCTTTGTTGACCAACAGAAAGCTGCTGAAAACTAAATATTTTTTGGAGACTTTTTGTGAAACATTTGTTCATATTCTCTGATGAATAGAAAGTTCAAAGTACAGCATTTATTTGCAATAGATTTAGTGAACAATGTAAATGTCTTTACTGTCACTTTTGATCAGTTGAAGGTGTCCTTGCTGAATAAAAGAATCATTTCTGACTTACTGACCCTAAACATTTGAGCGGTAGTGTAGATGTTATTTACAAAGAAAAAATAAAATAAAAACGTTCCCACATTTTGGTAACAGGTTTTTGCAAAGTCCTGCAAACTTCAATTCAAATACATGCACAATGCGTTTGACCTCCTGAGGTCTTTCTGAACGTGATGAAAAAGAACATCAGATATTATTTCCAAAATATTTCCACATTTTTGGTAACAGTTTTTTGCAAAGACCTGCAAAACTAGCGCTGTCAAATGATTAATCACATCCAAAATAAAGAGTTTTTGTTTACATAATATGTGTGTGTATACTGTGTATATTTATTATGTATATATAAATACTCACACATACAGTATACATTTAGAAAATATTTACGTTTTTACATTTATATATTCATATTCTTATATTTTTTATTATATATAAATATTTAATATATAAACATAACATTTTTCTTAAATATATAAATGCATGTGTGTATTTGTATAAACATAATAAATATACACAGCACACTCACATATGTTATATAAACAAAAACTCTTATTTTGAATGTGATTAATCGCAATTAATCATTTAACAGCACTAGTTAAAACACATAAAACATGACATTTAGTTTGACCTCCAGAGGTCTTTGAGGTGATGTTCCTCCTTTCACTGATGAAAAAGAACACCAACTAGACTTGATTTTGTGCCATACTTGTAGAAAAACATGATTCAGTAGGGATTAAACTTGCCTGTCGTTTAGATCAGACTGAAACGTTTTATTTAGGTGATCGAGGACGTCAGTATCACTCAGTGGAGTGAAGCTTCCGTATTTCCCATAGAACTGCTCCAGGTATTCTGGAAGATAAAAGCATATTCATTAACAAACCAAAGAAGAGAGACACCAGTAGCTGTCGAATTCATCCAAACACTACCATGAATGGTCTCGATGATGCCCTCGGTGGTGAATTCAGCCGGAGGCAGTGCAGGCGGCTGTCCCGTCTCCTCCGCGGGGTTGCTCCTGTTCTCCTCAGCGAGGGGTTTGCAGTAGTGATGGTCCCAGCAAGCCTTGTTTACTCCAGCTCTCAGGCCGGGCGGCTCGGTTTCCATCGCATCCGGCTCCGCGCTGATCAGAGAACAATCGAGGCGTTTCTTCATCAAGTCATTGGGCGTGACAGAGCTGCTCAGCTCTTTGGGATGCGCATGAGCGCTGTTCTCCAGGCCGTTCACCATGACGGTACTTTCACTCCCTCTCTCAGAAAGCTCTGGCTTCTCTTTAGGAGACGGAGCCTCGTCCATCTCAGAAGCGCCGTCCGCTTCCAGAGTCACCACCGAGTCGGCCGCCGCCGAGCTCACCACCTCCTCCTCCGCCGCCACCTCTTCTTCTTGGCTCAGCATCTCTTTCCTCCTGCGGCCGCGTCTCTTGGACACCTGCTGGTGTCCCGGCGCGTGGGGCTTGCCGTAGGGCCCGCAGCAGTCGCACGTCTTCGGCACACGTTTCCTCCTGGAGCGTCCATTCTCAGGCATCTCGCCCGATTCTGCCCTAACGGAGCTGTTTGCTGCTGGGACCCTCATCGAGAGCTCTACCCCATTCCTCCCGGGAGCCTCTCCACCCGTTTTGTGCTTCTAGCAGGACTCCTCCATCGACACGCAGACGCTGGATCTCGGAAACCGAATTCTGTGGATGTATTTTTCTTATCTGCACTTAGAAAAAATGTCTATTAAAGGGAGAGAGAGTAAAACAATCTGAGTGATTTGAGATTAAATTGGCAGAAATAGCATTGTGTGGGTAACAGTTATTGGTCAGGGCTGCATTAAAAGTAATATTAAAAAAAAATACACTCATATATATATATATATATATATACACACATATACATACATACACACACACACCACCAGTCAAAAGTGTTTGAACAGTAAGATTTTAAATGTTTTTTAAAGAAGCCTCTTCTGCTCACCAACCCTGCATTTATTTGATCCAAAGTACAGCAAAAACAGTAAAATTTTGAAATAATTTTGCTATTTAAAATAAGTTTTCTATTTGAATATATTTTAAAATGTAATTTATTCCTGTGATTTCAAAGCTGAATTTTCAGCATCATTACTGCAGTCTTCAGTGTCACATGATCTTCAGAAATCATTCTAATATGCTATTTGCTGCTCAACAAACATTTCTGATTATTATCAATGTTGAAAACAGCAGAGTAGAATTTTTTCAGGTTTCTTTGATGAATAGAAAGTTCAGAAGAGCAGCATTTATCTGAAATAGAAATCTTTTGTAACATTATAAATGTCTTTATCATCATTTTTGATCAATTTAAAGCATCCTTGCAAAATAAAAGTGTTAATTTCTATAATTTCTTTCCCAAAAAAATGATAAAATTACACTGACTCCAAGCTTCTGAATAGTATAGTAAAAAATTTTACTCAACTGTTTTAAATATTGATAATAATAATAACAATAACAACTGTGTCTTGAGCAGCAAATCAGCATATTAGAATGATTTCTGAAAGATCATGTGACACTGAAGACTGGAGTAATGATGCTGAAAATACAGCTTTGAATCAC